>VZSR01003798.1:15914726-15933459 GCA_013398615.1 Brachypodius melanocephalos
GAGCAGCAGTTCCAGTAAATCAGGGGAGGCAGGCAGCACAAAGCAGGGCTCGTCGGCACAGCAGACACCAGGCTGGAGGCAGCAATCCCCTCAGCAACGAGAGCAGCAGCGACAGAGCACAGTTAGTTTTAGTGCTACCCAGCTCTCCTGTCCCCGCCTCCCTCCACCCACAAAACCCAAAAACACTTTAGTCCTGGCCAGCTTCCACCTGCTGGCTCCAATTCAGAGCCGATGCAAAGCTTCACAATTCTGCTGGCATAATCTGTTTGGTTGAGCCTGGCCACTGTGCCTCACTGACTCGGCATTGTTTACCCCTGAGTAACAAGGATAACCTTCAACCCCCACTACCCAGAGAGCAGCCCATTATCCCCAGTCCAGCCCAAGCAGGCACATCCTGCCTGTACAGGAGGAAGAGGACTGAGCAGACCTATTTCACATCAGGAATTTTACACGGCCTGTTTGCCTTTCACCTGCCTGGTCCCCCCTTTCCCAGCCCTCCCCTCTCCTGCAGGGTGTTCACAAGCCTATAGTACTGGAGATGTGGATTCTCGCCTTGGTTTAAGCCTGTGCCAACAGCCTAAGGAAACATAGCAGGTTCATAGTCTGAGAATTCCAGTTTAACGAAGGGATCTGGGGGCTGGTGAAACCACAAGATGCTCAGCTGTGCTACCCGAAATCTGAGTCAGAGGGCATTTATAAGCCAGCTCCCAGGCAGCAGCAGCTGTCTCCTCCTCCTCCCCCTGCCCCCACAGCCTCCCACTGTGCCATCAGATGTACACCTCACTCCACACACCGCTCCCAGCTCTTCCGCAGGCGCTGCAGTCGCTCCAGTCTGTCACATTATCCCTCACGTGAAGTCCCAGACAGCCCAACAGCATTCCTGGCCTCCTTTTCTGCATCCACCTCCCATGCCGCTCAGATGCCCATGAGCAAAGCCCAAGCCAAGGCAGGTGGCAGCTGGGTAACCCATGTATGACACAGGCCACTGCTGCCAGAGGCAGGACACTTGCCTTCACCCCATGGCAGTTTGGGAGCACCAGCATTCCCAGACCCCACTGAGGCACTGCAAGCAGGATCAGAGCATTTAAAACCATAACCTGCTGGCAACAGGTCACCGTGCCCCCTTCCCAGCTGCAGTCTCCCTCACAGCACTCTACCAGGATAGCATCCACCAGGGTGTTTCCTACTCCTAGTAGTACTAGTAGAAGCTCTAGAGCCAATTCAATACCAAGCACCTGTAACGGCATCTATTCCTGACAGCCTCACACAGCATCTCTAGCATGGTATTTCACTGCATCAATTCTTCCCAGATAGTTTTCTGACTGCTTGTTTTGGACATCTCTAACATAGGGAGAAGAGGATCAAGACACAGTGCTCAGCCAACTCAGTTCCCACAGCAACCATAACTTGTCCATATGAATATGTAACATTCCTGCCTTTATGAAAATGCACAAGTGCTATGCACAGATCCCTGGCAGCAGGAGACTCCCTTCCCTCTGGGGACCAGGGATCTTGTCAGGTCTCAAAAAATAATTCCCACCAAGCTTCATCTTCTGGGAAGCATGGACACAGTAGTGACTCACAGCACAACATGAATCCCAACAGCTTGGATGAAACCCACAACTGAAGAAAAAGAAAATAGGGAACAAATTTATCTGTGACACAAAGCACTCGCTCCACAGCATTCAGCCACATTTTCCCTCACTATCCACATTTTTCAGGAAATAAACGGTTTTGTTTAATTGAACCAAATCAGATTCAAGTAAAAGATCCATGATTCCGTCTGATGACTTCAATCCACATTAAAAACAAACTCCTTGCAATCCAGTTACAGCTCTAACTGCAGAAGCACAGAGCAGAATCCACTCAGATAACCAGCAGTTTTTAATTAGACCTTTTCCCATCGGAAGCCAACAGCCAGCCCAAGCTGCTTCCCCTTTAATACTCCCAGCCAGGATGAAAGACAGATACAGGTCATCCAGCCAAAATATCAACTGAAAAAAAAAGAAAAACAAGGAACAGACTTCTGGACTTAGTTATTTTTAAAAGTCAAGAGTCTGGAGATTCGTTACAAAGCAATCAATTGTTGTATGCAGAAAAAACTAATCAGACACTAGAGCAGGAAGAATTAAATTTCGGACAAAAATTCAGTCTAGAGAATCATAACCAAGTTATTAATAACTAAATGTCTGCCAAATACGAAATAACTTTATATTATAACTTGACACAGCCCAACCCAAATGCTTTACTGCAGTTTTTTCCAAGCACCAACCACCATCACAAGCCCTTCCAACCTGGATTTTTCCCTGGAGTTGCCACTGGAACCCAACCATCCTGGCAGAGGGAGCAGTGCTGCACTGGGCTTGTGCCCAAGCGTCTGGGAGAGACTGAGCTCCTGCTTCACAAGCCTGTTGAGTTTGATTTCAACAGTATGATGAGAACAAAGTCCTTAACAAAACACTCCCTCGCTGGGGCCTTGGAGTCTCTCCTGGGTGACTCCCTCCTGCCTGTCCAGGCCACACTGCAGCACAGGCCAGGCAGTTTTCCACACCACTGCCCACGGGGAAAACTGTATTTTCCAGACTTTAACTGGGAGCCCTGGATTGAAGACATTCCAAAGGCTCTGGAAGGTGAGCTCAGCTCTCACCTGCAGGCAACAGCTCCCACAGCCCCAGCCCAGCCCACCCTCCCCACCCACACCACTTTAGGCAGGTGAGCTTCCACACAGGAAGCTGGGCTGAGGAGCTCATCGGGTTAAAATCAAGCCACAGCGAGTTACTTTTAAGCCTGGTTCGCTCCCCTGATCTGGTACGCAGCATGGCTGCACTAACCAGGCACTTCAAACAAGAAAATATTTAGGAAATTACAGGCTAAGCCTGCGTGGGCAGGATCCACAAGGCCTGGCAGCAGAAGCTGTGATCCACAGGCAGGTTGTGGGGGGGTTAAGGGAGCAGGAGGAACAGGGAGCATGATTCAGTTCCCAGCCCATAGCAGCAGCATCTCTGTGCCATCAGTCTGGAAAGGTGCTGTTTCAACCTAGCACAAAGTTGTTCAGATATTTGAGCCTTCCAAATCTGGGAAGGCCAGCTAACAATCCAGCAAACAGGTTTTTTTTTCCCCCCTCTGGGTTTTCTCAGAATGGTTACACAAACATGAAACCAAGTCAGATCCCATTCCTACCACATCCATAGCCAGGACAGCTCTCCCTTTCCTCCCACATGCTTGTTTCCAACAAAGCCTGAATACAGATGAAGCCCCTCCTTGAATGTGGGCCCCAAGCATTGAGGGCAGCAGAAGGATAAGCTCAGCTGTAAGCTCCATCCACTGACAAAACCAGGGATTCATCCCATTGGACTAGAGCTCTGACCAAGGCTGAACTTCCAAATCAAACCTGGAGAAGCCAGAGGCAGGGGGAGAAGCCTTCAGATGACAAACAGGAAGGCAGCAGCCAGCAGCAGCATTGCTTTGCCTTTCACACTTCTCTACATCTCCAATTGTAAAGGCTGAGAATTGCATCCCTGAAAATTAAGCCTCTCAAGTGCCTTCTGCACACAAGACAAACAAATACCCAAGTGAAAGCTTTTAAATGAGCCAACTGTATTCCCAAAGTGCAGTGGAGATCATCAGGGACTTCAAAAAGCACTTGTTCAGCATAAACCTACTAGTTACAAGTGTTTTTTCTGAAACACAACTAAGCATCTCCCCTGTAATCTGAAAAGTTCCTGAAGTGGAGACACTGCTGTGTGACCCGTTTCACAGCCAGATGAAGGAGTCTGCCTTATTCCATAACCACAAAACCTTGAGCAGCTGGCAGACAGCTACTTCAGAAACCAAGAGGCACTGCAACAGTCTTGCTGCTCCACCTCCCTCTTCCAAGAGTAACAGACTGTCACAGAATTACAGCACCAAAACCTCAATGACAGAGCTCAGTACAAATCAGAAAACTGCTGGATCTTCAGGAACACCACCAGTCTGTGACCACTGCAGAGTACAACAGCTCTAGGCCAAGTTCCTGCTCTGCAGAACACTGACCTGCTTCCATCTGCATATCTCATACAAAACCCAATTACTAGAGCCACTTTCCAGTAGAGAGAAGCACCATACTTATATGGGCAAAGACCTGGCAAGGTGACACTTTAAACCCAAAGCCCAGCACAACTAAGGGAAGTAAGCGTGCTCTTTTTCTGGAGCACAGGTGTGGGATTTCCCTATTTTGGATGTGTACCTGGCATCCAGCATTTCTTATGGCAGGCAGAATGGTTCTGCCAGCTTCAGGTGAGTTCCTGCTAACAGTCTCACTCTGCCTCAGAACCTCCAGGTAAGCAGAGCTACCTTTTGGGTCATTGCATTCTAGGGTATTTTGTTCCCGGATCCAAAACTATGCCTATCAGGTCAGCTGCACCCAGCGCTGTCTGGAATCTTTCCTTGGGGCTGCAAGGCACGGAAGAGCAGAGGAATTTACATAACAGTATCAGAGACATTTTTTTGGAGGGCCAAACAAGTGATCATTAACTGACTGCAGCTAAGACCAAACAGGAAGCCGATTTAGTCATCATCTAGTCTGGGTTTGCATTTGTCCTTCAGTTTTCCTTAAATAAAGCAGCCACAGAGTCATTAAAGCCTGATGGGCCACAACTAACAGCCTTTACACACTGAACTTGGCACCTAAGCTTTTCCCATCCAAAGGAAGTCATTTAAGCATCTCCCATTTCTTCACACAACTGACTGTCCCGTTAGAGCAAAATAATAGCTGCTTTGCCGCTGTTAAATGAGCAAAGCTTAATGAAAGAGATCAGTGTTGCTGGGACATTTGGGGTACCTGCACGTCTTTAAAGTTCCTTTTAAACAAAGCACTGCCTTGAAACCAGGAACAAGCACGCAAAAGAAAGAACAGGGCGATTTCAAAAGCTAGCGTAGCAGCAGCACCTTCCACCCAGCAAGGCCCGGCTTTAAAGCCTGGCAAACAAACCACCAGCCGGTTAAGAAACTGCCCTTGCTCAGACAGCTTATTCAGAGAAGTGATAAACATATGCAACAACTTTAAAACCACATTCCTTGCAAAGCAGCTGCTCAAGGACAGGCAGCTGCTCCAGCAGGCGATGCTGACTCCTGCCTCTGTCAAGGCCACACCGTCCCTCTCATCTCCAGCAGCACACAAAAAGCCACTAAAGGTTAAGGCCTGCACCGAGGAGGTTCTGCCTTTCTCCAGACAGGACTGAGGCAGCAGTTGTGAAGCACCATGACCCTGTCCCAGAAGCCACCAGACAGGTTCTACAACGACAGCTCTCCCCACACCACTGCACCCCCCAGTCTGCGAGAGCACCCTGAGCCTGGTGCTCAGAGAGCTCCTGGAGCAGCTACACACAAACCTCGGGAGGGGCCAGCCCAGTCATCCCAACACAGCTGGCTTTGACAAGGCAACCAAGTTCACCAAGGATTATCATCAGCTGCAAACTGATCTTTACAGAGATCCAACTTAAAGTGTGACAAGCTGAACCTGCAGCAGCAGTTCCAGCTCTGCCCAGAAGAGGATAACACTCTGACTGTGTGGATCCAGGAGTGCTGAATCAGCCTGTCCTCACATTGCTCAGGCTGCTGCTGGCCTGATCCCAGCACGGCCTCACTGTCAGCCCAGTAAAGTGTCTCCACACGTGCTTCCACAATAGCATTAATGAAAGGTCACGAACTTCTGCCATCTCTTCTCCACCACGTGTAATCCTCTTAGTGCTCAAAGGGACTTCTTCAACGCAAGCCCAAGCTGGGATAAATTTAGTTTGACCTGAAGATGACGACTGAAAAGCTTGAGGGACCACAAAGAGATTAAAGTCCAAGCATTTACTGCTGGAATAAAGTCTCTTCCCCAGGTCTGCCATTAAAAGATTTTAAGTTGCAAAAAGACAGTCCTTTCACCTGTTATAGCTACTACATCCATGGTGGATCTCCAGATTCATTAAGCCTGCCCAACCAAGGAGTTCCATGATAATCTAGTCTAACTACAGTTGTTCCTGCACAAAGTAAAAGCACCACAGACTCAGGAATTCTTCAGAAGTGACTTGGAGCAATGACAAAACACCACATGAGAAGGATCTCTGCTCCATTGGTCACCTACCCAAAAGTTAATTCAAGGGCAAGGCAAACAGCTCCAACAACCTGTTCCCGGCTTAACCACCTGCCCATATACCTGCACTATATTCTGAATTTTAGCTCAGCCTTGCAGCCATCAGGTGTGAATTTCCACACAACCCAGGCCAGGGTCCAGGTGTCAAAGTAATTCCTCCATTTATAGATCACAGATGCCCCAGGATTCACATTCCTCTGACACTGCCAGCATCTTCATGGAAAAGACTCTCACTAGCAACCTATCAAACATTAAGAGCAGATCCTGCACTTTTCAGCTCCAAAGACAGGACAAAGTTTGCAGAGCTGTTGCATTCAGACCCTCCTTACCTACCCAAAGGTCCCAGCTCCAACCTTAAGGAAACAAGGTTGGGATTGCAAGGAAATCAGTAACTATGCTGCCAACACTTTGGCAGATGCTGACTCATTCACGAATTTACAGCTGGTAACTGCTGGCCCAGGTTGTTCTCTTATCAGTACCTTCACATTTCCATTAGCCCAAGACAGCCCTCCTCAGCAGCAGTATCCTTTGGGAAGTGAGGAATTCCTTCCTCACAACATCATAAGCATTTGTGTCACTATACAAAGGATTTGACACAAGCTGAAACCTTCCTGTCTGGGTAACTACAGCTAAGCAAGGCCCCCAAACCTGGTCCCCAGCACATCCTGGTGAGATTGGTCTTCAGTTGCTACAGCAGGACAAAAAGCTGCTTAAAAGCACAACTTTGGTTTCCCTGCAGCAAAAATAACATTTGCTAGAAAAAGGCACTCTTTTTTACATCCAAGTGCTAGTATACTTGTCCTGTGAGAGGTCTTCCACAAGACTTACTGATCACTTGAAACAAACAGTTTAACACCACTGGGAAACTCAAGTTTCCTGACAGGACATCTGGACCAGCAAGACCCTCTGGTCCAGACATCCCTAGTAAAAACCAGAGTAAATGACAGAACAAGCAGAGATTTGCAAGCAGCAGGTCAGTTAACAGTTCTGTTTCAGTGCCAGGCAAACAAACCCATCCATCAGAGATTTTTCAAAGTCCGATACAGCACTGCAAGTTAAAATTGCTGTGCCAGCTCTTAAGCTCCTAAAACCAGAACTAACCCACATCTTCACAGGACCAATCTGCTCTACCATGCAGAAACATCTCCTTTATAAACCAAGTTAACTTTGGCAAGCTGAAACTCAGTCACAAAATACCATGAACATGTTCTACAATTCTATGAATTAGTCCCATTCCAAATGGAGTAGGAAGGGCTATAGCTAAGATTTCAACAAGGAAGCCAGAAACAACTCTTTCATGAACCCACAGCAAGGAGATAAAGGAAAGTATTTGTTTATTTCTCCTTTATGCTTCCAGTGCATCCAGATCAGATACAGCACTAGTTACTACTGTGCCAGAGGACAAAAAAAAAAAAGCCAAATCAGCTCAGTCCAACAGCAAATCTCTAAAAATGCACCACTAACCTGAATTGGTTAATATTCACTACACCATTGCTCAGAAGCAGCCAGCATAGCCTCCAATGTCACTCTACCAGTCAGGTTTCAAGCAATGCTGGCCATGGATCCAGGCCTCAAAGCAAGCAATGCACTTCTGGTATTTCTGCAGCATTAGCATGGGATCACATGGCCAAATCAGCCCCCGATCCACACTGCTTAGTCCTCAAAATACCCAGGAGATTTAAGTTGCACTGGAAGTCATCTGGTAGCGGTCATTCACGAGCCCAGAACAAAGTTGCACTACGCAGGCATCAAACAGACACACACGGTGCCCAGGCACTCATTTAGAGCCTTTTTCCACACCCATTTGATTAAACCTCAGCTTACCCGTGAGGCCAAGGCAACCCTGTCCCCATGTGACTGCAGAGAAACCCGCTCCACCCACCGCACTCTGCAAGGTCATCAGGTGGAGAGGTTCAGCCCTTCACTTCCCACTTTGTTTTGGGACACATCCCGAGGGGCTAAGTTTGCTTCCAATAATGGCCGAAGTGTTTATTGTGTATTTCAGAGGCTGGAGAGGCAAGAGAAATCCCTTTCGAGTGCCCAAATCCTTGGCACAAGCACTGCTGCTCAGAGGTGTGCTGGCAAAAGGAGCATCAGACACAAGTACATTTACTGGCAGACCTGGGTTGCTGCAAAGGGACAAAAGCACATCCTTCACTTGGATAAAAATAAGACCAGACCAAACTCTCTGCTTTGGCACAGAACTTCTGTCTTGAGACAGCAGAATGTGCCCACTCCCCTCAGCTTGGAGGAAACAGAAGCTTGCAGCACTGATTTCATCATACCAAGCTTGCTTTGCAGGGAAGTCCACACCCACCTGTGCTCTTACATGCAGGTTAACTGACCTGTGGCAAATATGGTTTTTCAAAATTCTTTTGCAATTTCAATGTATGCAGCAACTCAGCTCTGCTAACCTTGAGAGCAGATGAATCCTGCCTGCAGGAGAGAGACTAAAGGAATCTTCTTGAGGTATTCCCACCAGGAGTTGGCAGGTCAGGCAGAGAGCACTCACATCCTGCCCACAGTGACCCACAGCACCACAGGGAGGCAAGCAAGCCTTCCTAGGCACCTCCACATTGCCAGGGAATACACAGATTATTGATTTCAGGCACACAAGCAAAGCTCTCCGGTACCAAGCACGCCAACACCCACACCACTGAGGATTACCACCACCACCACGCCCTGTTCACCAGGCCCCACCAAGTGCCTCCCCACTCCAGCAGCCCCCCTCCATCACCTGGCAGAGTGTCACATCTGCTTTTTGTGACAGGCGTGGTGCAGACTCCACTGAAATCCAGAGAGTTGTCCAACATGGCATTTATTCGGCGGAATATATCCGCATTGCTGCAAGTGGAAAGTGCAGGGGCATTCGGGCTATCCCAGCAGTCTTTTATGCTCCTCACAGGATCTTCTTTCTGGTAAAAAAGAACCAGTATGTGTGTCAAATAGGCAAGTACTCAGCTTTCAACACATTGTGAAAAGCCTGGACTGCTTCCAGTATTCACATTAGCTTAGGTCTTAGCAACACTCAAACCCAATTCTTGGCATTAAAGAAGCAATTAAGCAAAGGGGTCAGCAATTTGTCAGCACAGCACACCGGAGCAGACTGCCCATCACACACAAGTAACAGGGATGGACTTTAAACTGACAACCACACCAAACCAGCTGGGTTGTGAACACAGCTAAGCTCCCTGCTGTTTTGCTCCAGCACATCGCAACACCAGAGATTTGATTAATGAGGGCACACACCTTCTACCCCAAAATCTGTCTCCTGACACCAAGGAACAAGTGGGATGCTGATGTTCCAGGAAGACATCACAAGGAACCACAGCAGCTCCTCTTACGCACACGCAGGAGTGCAAGGCTCACCTCATTACCCATCTTGGAGTTCTGAACAGTATCTTGGAATGGTCCAAGTCAGCAACAATCACTCCACGTTTGCAGAAAAAACCCAAACAACGCTGCTTCCCAACTAATCAAACAGCCCCAAATCTTGAGGAAAGGCAAAAGATAAAATCCTGATCTTCCCTTCAGGCAGCAGCTCCTGACCACAAAGATAATTACTCCAAATCATCTCTGCTTTAGCCCTCAATGGGCATGGATCCACCAGCATCAAGGTTTTGCAACCATCCTAAAAAAGGATTACCTCTTGTAAAGGCTTCTGCTTGAGAAACATCAAACCCCTCCCACACTCCCGTGTCATTCCACAGAACGGGAAAGAGCAGCTGCTTTCCCAGCTCTGCACACAAGCCACTGACATGCAGGCTCCTTCAGGAGCAGCTGCATCACGTTTGAGCCTCTTGACAATTTAGAAGCCACTAAGCTTCATCACTGTGAACGCTCTGAGGCCGAGGACAGGTCTACCCGCCACCCAAAAGCCGCTCCCGAACATCCCGAGCAATCAGTATCCTCGGTTTAAAGACAGGAGCAGCGAGGCACAGCCCCACCAGTCCTGGCCTCCGGAGCAGAATAGCGGCTATTAAACCAAGTAAAACTCAAATCCAAAGAACTGAAGAGCAGCATCAAGTCTGGCAAACAAGCCCCTGTTCCTCCAACACACCCCGAAGCTCTAAATTGGACCATTTGTACTTGTCAAGAAGACACTTAATTACAGGCACCCCTTGGAAATGCTTCTGCAACTTTCAGGCCTCACTAATCTCCAGTTCTACTCCACTCGCAAACAAGTCCGAAGCACCGAGCTGGTTTACCTTTAAATGACCCCTTGCAGATCGTTCAAGAAGGCTAGTCTAAACTGAGCTTCACGTGGAAACGGGAATATCAGCCGTGCCTAGCGCTTACATTCTATCCCCCAAACCTCATTAGACACGCACGTTTTCCCCAACTCCCCATCACCTATCTAAAAAGCAAAAGAAACCCAGCAGCAGGAATAAGCTACTGAACGGTCAACTAGCACGGTGCCTTCAGGCGGGACCTGAACAGTTGAACAATTTCTGCTGAAATTGCTGGAGAACTCCAGCCCGTTTAGGACTATTAGCATCTCTATAGCGCTGAGGGCTGGGATCTTTGGCTATTGAAACGCTGAGAGCTGTGCAGGAAATCACGCTATGAAAAGCCAGTGTCCACAAAGGAGACACAGGAGTCCTGCAGCTTTATTCGACTAAAGGGGGAGTCCGTCCACTGGGGCGTACGCCCGCGGGGTTCTCTCTTTTTTGGTTTCAGAGGGCACAGCCTCCTTTTAGCCTACGCTCCCGGCCGCATGTTGCCCTCTTCCTTTCCCCATCAGATGAGGTACTACAAAGGTACAGCCTTCCCGAGGCGCCTACCACATATTCCCCCTCTAAACACGTCGCTTTTCCTCCAAAGTGCAGAAACTCAGGCTTGTACGGACCCTTTGTCTGTTTCAGAAGTCAAACCGTCTGGGTTCTGTAACAAACCTGCGGCTCCAAGTTGGTAGAGACATTAAGAACCATTTCAAAGACGTTAACACCCATACCCTCACCCATTGTTAGTAAATACAGGAGCACACATCAGAGCCCACCGCGAGACAAGGCGCCGGTACTCTGGAACATTTACAAGAGTGAAACAGGTAGGGCTAAAAGCGAGCCGCAGGCCGAGAGAACAGGCTTTAAGTCATCTTTATAAAGAGCAGCTGGAGTACAGAGGCTCAAATTACAAAAGTATTGCCAGTCACCTTTAATAAAAAGGAGGGCCGCATCAGGCTGCCTTGGCACAAGCATGAAACTCTGCATTCTACTCCTGTTCCTGTTAAAGAACCACTTCCAGCGGGAGGCAAAGCTTTTCCAGAGAAGTCTGCGCTAGAAAGACAAAATAACCCGGAGCAGCCAGCTGAACGCCCCACCCGTTCTTTCTCATTTAGCCTCCACAACTGGCAGCACCAGTCCTGCTCCAAAACAGGAACAGAAACCAGTGAGAACACAGCCAAGCGGTTCCATAAAAATCCCTTCAGCTAGAGAGCTTTTAACTCTAGACTGTACGGACATCCTTGGGATACTGGAATCATCCTGGACACAGGGTAGGGGGGACCTTGCAGCACTGCAACCCCTTGTAGAAAAGGGCTCGTGGCTCACCCTCCCACCCTCCCTCAACCCTAAAATAAAATACTCCTTTGAGAAGAGCTCTGCAAGTCTCCAGAGCACTCAGAGCCCAAACCACCCCTATGAGCCTGGAGAGGATGGTGGCAAGAGTTTGCAAGCTGGAGAATCCACCCAAGTGCTTCCGTCTCAGAGTCAATACCAAAGCCCAGGGAAGCACATCACACCTGAGGCTGCAGCCCCAGAGCCGGTGCCACTCTATCATCGAGCAAAGCACTCCAAAGCCCCAGCAGGATTCACTTCCCCTACCCCATCTGGAAGGATTTGGCAAATTCAACACACTGCCTCTCTAGGCTTCCCTGGAAGCCCTCAACACCGCAGCTACAAAGTACAGATTCCCCTCTGCTTCCAGAGGCACCAGTCAAGCAGCACTAGTGGGGCCTCCTGGCATCATGTGAGACACCCTGGGGTGTAACCAGTGACCCAACAGCCATTCTCAGCCATTCCATCCTGCTACACCTCACAATCCCAATCCGGAGGCACAGACAGAGTTTTGTCAAGGGATGAACAAGTCAGTGGAGAAGCTGATCCAGCCGCTAGGAGTCAAACATCACTTCCTAATGCCTGGTAAGACACCCAGTCTCTTAAGAGAGCTAGAAGCCCCTGGATCAGAACCAAAGGAGAAGGGCAATTCAGTTCTCTGCAGCAGGCACAGAGCAAACAATTCTGAGACTGTAGATTAAGTCACTGGAGGTCAGAAACAGACCTCAAGCAGCATCACACAGAAATGAAGCTTAGAGAGGAGGGCAGTCCTCCACATCCTGACTCAACCAAGAATTTACATGCAGGAAATTCACCCCCAGAACACTGAGGTTTCAAGGAGGGTACTTAAAGCCTCCAGACCCCTCTTGCAACCCAAAGAAACACAGAACTGAGAAAAGGAGCACCAAGAAACAGGGAGGAGTTCCCCTCCCTCAGTGTAAGAGGGCCAGCAAGCCTTACCACCATGGGAGACAGCTCTTGTTTACCGGCTCTGCATCAGGAAGCTGGCAGGTCCCTGCAGTTCCCATCCCCCGAGCAGACCCCACAGCCTGCAGAGTTTACCTGCAGGAGGGCCCACTCCAGACACAACCAGCAGCACTCAGTCAGTGGCACAACACACCTGTGCAGCAAAACACCCCAAAGCCGTCCAAGGCAAGTGGAAATGAGGAACCTCCACAGTCCCGAGGCACACACACCTGCAGGAAACCTAGAGATAATGAAATCCCTGGGCTAGGCAGAGCCTGCAGCATCACAACAACACTGGCACAGGATTAGGATAGCCTAATCCTTAGGGAAGTCATTAAACACAGCATGGCCAAGATGTGCATTAGCTTCTGGGGATGCTGTGGAGCAGGCAAGGCTCAGCTACACCACCTCAGCTACAATCCAGCCTTTGCTTTTTGCATCTTCCACAGAAATCTCACCTAGGCAGCACCATGCCCAGAGGGGTTCTTGGAGCTGTAGCTACAGCCAAGAGGGCTTTCAATCCCAAGGCAAAATTTAAAACGCTGTTAAAATGGTGCCCATGTCAACATAACCAAGCCAAGATGGCTGCATACTTCAATGAAATACAAGTCAGAAAATCCTTTTTTGTTGGTATGTTCTGCTTCCCAAGTTGAAGTCAGCTACGCCCCAGCAAAACATGACATTGGTGTAACTGTTTCCACCAAGCAACACACTCCTAACCCCAGCTCAGCCCCAAATCAGGCAAAGCTGCACTAGCTCACCAACCATCAGCAAGGCTAAGGCTAAGCAGCTGTCCCAGGATTTACTGAGTAAAGATGTCTTGAACACACCTAGCTGGAATTAAGACTGGTATTAATTCACAGAAGAACACTGACTTCAGAAAAACACCAGCCTTGCCAAAATCCCTGTTTTTAAAGGCATTTCACCATCAAGGCAGCTTATCTTTGGTTGGTTTTTTTTTTTAAACAAAACATTTTGAAGCCATCACTCACAAGCAGCTTTGTACACAAGCAATACCTACAGCTACCTGTTGCAGAAGACTGTCAAAGCTGAGTAAGGTTTTTATTGGTTTAGGGACACAGTTCTAGTTGAGACAAACTGCCTCAAAGCAACGGGGTCCTGGAGTTCTCTCCTGAGCCCAGCTCCCACCCTGTGCACAGCTGTACCTGAATTCCCTCATCAGCACGCCAGGTGTCAGCACACCTTGTTACCCCATCACAAAGGCACCAGTAATTAGCATCAATTGGTTCCAGCTGGGGAACGAGAAACGGTTAAAAAAACTCTCGTTTTTCAGCAGACTTGTCTCACTCAGAAGAGTCACCTTTGTCCCTACTCAATTACCAACTGAGTCTCCTGTGTCACTCCCCCACTCCAGCCAGACACTACATGGACTTTCAGCATATGGTTTAAGAATAAAATAGCACCTTAGGTCACCTTAGACACTAAAAAAGGCAGTTTAGAAGTGCGCAAAAATATCACTTGCATGAGCACAAGTGCCTGCTCTAGCCAAAACATGCCCCACCATCCAAACCTGAGGTCAGCACCTCCAACCCAGTTCATCCTCCTAAAACCTCAGAAGAGTGGAATAGTAAGTTGCTAGGCTAGGATCCAGTTTGGTCCGGCGTTCCCCTGAAGGCAGCATTGGTCAGCTGCTAAGCCTGAGCTCCGTCAGAGCTCTCTGCTCCCTGGGGTACCTCAGCAGGACCCCCTCGAGGCCAGTCCAGAGGGAATGGGGATCCAAAATCAGCGCTCCGACAGGAAGCGGGGTAACTCCATGCACTGCTGTCCTGAGGGCTCGGGGTTCCCATCCTGTCTTCACACAGGTAAAACAAGCAGGAACACCACACCAGCCCCCAGCAGCTCCGCCGCGTGGAACCACGTGGCGGGTCGGCCTCACGAGACGGCACGTGTTCGCACTCACCGGCGGGAAGGCCATGGGCGGCGCTGCGGGCAGGCGGTCCTAGAACGCTGCAGAAGAGAGCCAACACAGTGGCGAAGACACCGGGAGCAGCAGAGACCCTCGCCCGGCCCGCGGCTTTTATGGCCGGGCCGGGCCGAGTGGGGGGCAGGAGGTGGGGGCACGGAGGGAGGGGAGGGGGGTTCCGCTGAGGGGCGGGGCTGAGCGCATGCGCGCGTCACGCGCCGGCCGCGTGGCCTCTGCCCGCCGCCATCTGCCGGTTCCCGCCACCGCCCCGCGGAGCCGCCTTGCCCCGGGCGCCTTGAGGGGACGGGGCACCCGCGGGTTAGTGTGCGGTCACCTGAGGGATTCAGTCAGCCCCCCTGAGGGATGGGGCGGTGCTACTGCCCTGTCCGGCTTCAGCCACCCTCCCAGGGACACCTCAAGCGCTGGCAGCTGCTGTATGCAGGATGTGGCACTCCCTGTGCCCCCGCGGTGAGGGGAATGGGATCTCCCAGGCTGAGGTCCTCAAGGGCAGGCTTAGTGACATCATTTTTTCACACATGGGCTGTGGTACTCACTCAGCCCCCTCAGAGGCGATGGGAGCTCTGAGCAGTTAAATCAGCCCCTCTGAGTGAAGTGGGCTGGGGCTGCCCAGCTGTAGCCCCCCGGGGGCACCTCAGCACCAGAAACTCTCCACTCATGGGCTGTGGTGCTCACTGAACACCCCATGAGGGAATGGGACTCTCTGAGGGGTTAAGTCAGCCCCTCTGAGGGGAGTGAGATAGTGTTGGCACTGCCCAGCTGGAGCCCCTCGGGGACAGCTCTGCACTGACAACACTCCATGTTCCTCTGAGGGGAACAGGACCCCAAGGGCCAATGACAGGACTTAAGGACTTAAATCAGCTCCTTTGAGGGGCCTGGGTTTGTAGTAGTTCTGACTCTTCACTTCAGCACCTCTGGGGCCCTCACCACACATAGGCTGGGTGCTCACTGAGTGCTGTATGAGGATGTGCAGGAAATCACGCTATGAAAAGCCACGTCCATAAAGGAGACAGAGGAGCCCTCCAGTTTTATTCAAATAAAGGGAGAGATTGTCCACTGGGGTCCCGTGGGGTTCTCTCTCTTGGTTTCAGAGGGCACAACCTCCTTTTAGCCTAAACTCCCGGCTGCAAGTTGCCCTCTTCCTTTCCACTTCACACGAGGTACTAGGAAGGAGCCGGCTACCACATATCCCCCCTTTAAACTTGCCATTTCCCCCCCAAAATTCAGAAACTCAGGCTTGCACAAGCCTTTGTCTGTTTCAGGAGTCAAGCTGTCTGGGTTCTCCAACAAACCTGCAGCTTGACGTTGGCAGAAACATTAAGAACCCTAACCCATGGAATTGTAAATACATGAACACATGTCTTTCCTGTGAAGGGGAATGGGGTTCCCCAAGAGCAGCATCAATGCTGGCAACTCCCACATGTGGGCTGTGATGTTCACTGAGCCCCTGTGAGGGGATGGGACCTCCAAGGGCTTAAATCAGTCCCTCTAAAGGGAATGCAATGGTGGCACTGCCTGGCTGGAGCCCTTCTGAGGGCGTCTTAGTGCCAGCAGCTCTCCATGCATGGGCTGTGGTGCTTGCTGTGCTCCTTCTGATGGATGAGACCCCCAAAATGCTCTCAAATGAGCCCCCCTCATGAGGGCAATGTGTTGGCAGCAATGCTGCAGTGCCCAGCTGAAGCCCCCCAGGGACACCTCAGCACCAGCATCTCCCCACACACAGGTTGTGGCATTCGCTGAGCCCCCTCTGAGGGGATAAGATCCCAGAGGGGTTAAATTAGCCCCTGTAAGGGGAATGGCATGGTTGTGGCACTGCAGTGTCCATCTGGAGCCTTCACAGGGACACTTCAGCACTATCACCTCTCACACCTGGGCTCTGGTGCTCGCTAAGCCCACTCTGAGGGGAATGGGATCCCCAAGGGCTAAAATCATGCCCCTAAGGACTTAAATCAGCTCCTCTGAGCTACTGAAATAGTGGCAGTGCTGTGGCTGTCAGCTTCAGAACCTCAGGGCCAGCCAATTGCCACACACAGGCTGGGTGTTCACTGAGCCCACTGAGCAGAATGGGACCCAAAGGGGTTAAAATGGGTTCCCCAAAGAAAATGGGGTGGTGGCAGTGCTGTGGTGCCTGGCTTTAGCCCTTCCAGAGCCCCTTTGGCTCCAGCAGCTCTCAACACACAGGCTCAGCACTCTTTGAGCTCCCCTAAGGAGAATGAGACCCACAAGGGCTCATTCAATCAGTCCCCCTAAGGAGAATGGAGTGGTGGCACTGTGATGCCTGGCTGCAGCCTCCCTCTTAGGGACGCCACAGTGCTGGCAGGTCCCACACACAGGCTGCAGTGCTCACTGAGCCCTCCATGAGGGAATGGGACCCCCAGGGGGTTAAAGTGGGGTCCCCAAGGACAGTCTCAGTGTGCTGGCATCTCTCCACATACAGGCTGTGGCGCTCACTGACCCCATGAATGAATAGGACTCCAAGGATTAAATCAGCCTTCCTAAAGGAAACAGTGGTTGGTGCTGCTGCTCCAGACAGGGATTCGTCAGAAAACATAAAGGTATTTTTTTCATCTCTTACCCGGAAAAAGCAGAAAGCCCCTCACCCTTTTTGTGGCAGCAGAGACAGTTTGGGGTTCAGACCTTCTCGCACATCCTTTGCTCATCCTCTGCCTCTGGTGCCGGGCCTGGCTCTGCACTGGGCTGCAGCTTTGGATGGAGAGAGCCAGTGCTCACTGAAATCTCACCCAGCCCATTCTGGGAGGAGAGATCTTAATAAAGAGCCACATTTCCTTCTCTTTTTTTTGTAATCCCAGTTTGGTGATGAAAAGCATCCCCAAGCTGGCCCCAGGAATCCCTCCAGTGACACTGCAGAACAGACCCAGCCCTGACGTAGCAGGCATTTCTGTGGTCAAAGCATGAGCAATTCTGCCTTGAATAAATAGCTGGAACCCTCCCAAGACTCCTCACATCCTTGGTCCAACTGAGCATCTCCTGTACCAGGGGGTGCACCCTGACACCATGTGCCAGGTTTTCTCCAGGACCCAGCAGCCACCCACCCCTGGGAGACTCTGCATGTTTCCAGTCACCTAAGGGATGGCTGGTCCCCTGATGTCCTCTGTAGCTGCCCTGGGGAAGCTGGCAAAGCCCAGCATGGGAGAAATCTGGGGTTGATGTGCCCACAGAGAAGAGGAGGTAAAGGGAGCAGGTTGGAGAAGAGCTTTATTGGGAGATCCTGGACATAATAAATAAGGGTTACATTGGGAGATGATAGTGGGGAACTGGGGGCACACTGTGCTCCATGGGGGCTGGAACTGCTTCTGCCCTTCCAAGTAGGACACCTCCCTGCATCCCGTCTGCCCCATCCTGCTCCTTCCGCCCAACAGCAAAGTCAGCCCAAGGGTTGCTGCCTGCTGCCCCTTTTGGGATTGAGGCAGGGAATAACCTGGCAGAAATGGGGGCAAGGGAGTGTTTTGGGGAGCAGCATGGAGCAGAAGGGGTGGGAGGGCAGGGCCATGGGTGCGGCAGTGCTCAGCTGTCACTGTGCCAGGGCCTGGATGATGTCCTTCACCAGCATGGTGCCGATGACCATCTTCTCGCTGTTGATGGTCAGCTGGGCTGTGGAGCCCTCGCGCCGCTCCAGGGTGATGAGCACCAGGCTCCCGCTTGTCATCGTCTTGGCCGCGAACCTGTTGGGTGGTGAACATAGGGCTTCAAGGCAAGCTGTCCCTTGTCACCCTCTGGTCCCATGGGATGATCTGGTGGGGACAGGCAGGTGCCTGCCACCCATGGCCACTGTCACATTTGGGTTCCTGCAGGCTCCTTGTCCTAAAGGAAGTCCTGAGTGTCTCCGCTGTAATTCGGGTGGGAACAGAGAGGTGACAGCGCCTGCCTGATCCAGGTGTGGGGGTTCACCTACCTGTACTCATTACTGGCACCGCAGGGCACGCGGCCCACGTTGGCAGCCGAGGTCACTTGCTGGACAATGGTGTGGTCACTTTGGCATTTCTCAGGCAGCATCAGCTTCTCTGTGATCTCGCTCATCCCCATCAGCTTCCCTAGAGCACGTGACAGAGGCACCTGCCCGTCTCTGGCCACACACCCTGCTGGGTCCTGCTTTGACATGCCCAAAGCAAGCCCCTCCAGCTCCCTGCATTC
>VZSR01003798.1:15957198-16031962 GCA_013398615.1 Brachypodius melanocephalos
CAGGCTCAGGGTTCCTCTTGCGTCCCCCTCCAGGCCCCCCGTCCGAGGCCTCTTTGGTTTTTGGGGGGGAAGTTTTCACACTCTTCAGTTTCTGTTTGCCTTTCTCCGGGTTGAAGGTCCCACGCGTGGTGAACTGCGGCCGGTCCTCGGGATAACGGAGAGGCCCTGCCAAGCCCTCAGGGCTTGCCCGGGTCTCGGGGGCCTCACCGTGTCCAGCTGCTCGGTAAAAAGGAGATTTGGAGTACATCTGGAAGCGCTTCCGGGGCAGGTGGGGCAAGCAGGAGGTGGAGGATTGGGAGGAGGAGGAGGAGGAGATGGGGGTGTCGGTTGGCTCTGCCGGGTCCAGCCGCATCCTGGGGTGCCGTCGCAGCCGGCTTGGCCCCTCGGCCTTGGTGGGGCGCAGGGAGGTAAGTGCTACACTTCTCTCTGCAGGGGCAGAAGGACCGTGGATGGTCAACACCCGAACACCATCCAGTATCCAACCACCCTGCTCCCTAGGGACATATGCTATTGAAGCCAGGACAACATTCCCAGCATCTTGGTGGAGGCAGCATCACCCCAGATGATGCCACAGCACTGGAAGAATGTTCACCTCCCCACCAGCCCTGACTGCTCCCACCCATCCCCGCCAAGGCCATGTGCTTGAATCGTTAACTCCCCTCTGCACACATTTGACTTTAAGTAAACTTGAAAATCTCAAATAACCCTTCCCAAAGTGTCAGGAAAACATGGTGGAAGGTGTCCCTGCCCAGGCCAGGGAGATGGACTTCATGACCTTTGAAGGTCCCTTCCAACCCAAACCACTCCATCATAAACCCAGGAACACCTGGATTTACCCGAGCGATCAGAGATGGCTCCTTCGGAATCGAAGTTCAAATTTTCAGAGCTGTCAGCTGTGCCAATGGAGGCTTCAGACTCGAGGGTTTCGTCGTCAGAGGCACGGGGCTCCAGTGTCAGCATCTCAAATGTCAGCTCCTCCCTGCAAAGCCAACCCAGCCCCATTGACCCAACAGGACCAAAAAGGTGGACGGGAGAAAGGGATGCGCATGTACCGAAAGATCATGGAGGGGTGGAGCCCTCCAGTTACCAACCACACGATGTCAAGCAACATCCAGAGGCTGGGGACGTGGCTTGAATTCTCGGCCAGACTCACTTTTCCTTCTGCAGGCTCTCGATCTGTTCAGTCAGCACCTTCTCCTCCTGCTGCATGGCCACCTGCTGCTGCTCTGTCACTTCCATCTCCATGGCCTCCTCGCTGCTCATGGTCTCCTCAGGGATGTCCGTCACTGAGGGCAAGCGCCCGGTGACAGGGGATGCGGGGCTGGGGAAGGCGCTGCGCCGCACGCGTCCTTTGCCCTGAAGAGAGAAAATGCGTCACCGCCACCAGCCAAGGTGGTGTGGCAAACACTCAGGTACCAAGCACACTGCTCTCCCAAGGAGTGTAGAAGAAGGCCCTGAACATCGATCCTCAGTGTGCCACTGCTGGATGCACCTGGGACCCTCCAAAACCTCATGGTGGGAGAAGTAACAGAAGGACTCAACACATTGGAGGGGCTGGGGATGGAGGTGGTGAGGAAGGCAGCAGTGAGGATGATGCTGACGGATCAAATGGAGCTTGGTCCAGGTCCAAGCAACCCCCGCTGGCAGCAGGATGGGTTCCCACAAAGCCCACAGACTGTGTGATGGGAAGCTTGATAGTGGCTTTGAGTGGGAGCATCACCGAGGCTTTGATTTCAGGGCACTTGGCTCCCATTTTATCCTTAGATCAAGTCTCACATCCTTCCCTCATCCACCCTTGGTATTTCCTGATCATCACAAAGACCTCACTGACCTCTTCAGCAAACAAGAACTCCCACCTAATTATGTGGTGCGTGCCCCCTGCCATGGCTCATGTACAGGAGATCCAGAAACCAGGACCACCTCCAGTGGTCCACTGTAAGATAATCAAATTGGATTTCTGCATCTACAGTTGAACTTGCTCTGATCTAATGCAGCTCTGAAGAACTATCTAATTTTTTAAATACTGAAACTGAAAACAAAAAAGGACACAAACAGTGATGGTACAAGTGGAGATATATATGCAGGTGCTTTAATCTTCTGAGAACAAGCTCTGCAGATCTGCTCCACGGGGCAGAAGAAAAAGAAGCATTCTTGGAGATGAGGGACATGGCAGAGATTAAACAGCTTTTACCTTAACCATTATCATGACCAGACATCTCATCTACACTCCAGATCCTGACATGACTAGGACTCCAAGATATCCATCCAGGCCTTGCTGCCCTCCCCTGCCAGCCATCACCCAGGAAGAACCTGCATCTCCCTGGGGTGCAATAAGAGCTTGTTGCAGCTCAATTTTGCTCTCTCTATTTAACTCCTGCAACTGTAGCATCCCTGTGTCTTCCTGATAACTCATGTGCCCAGAGCAGATTTTAAGGATAAAGGATCCTCCCTTTTTCCATTTAAAAGCCAGATTTCCTCCATTTTAGCCCTTTCATCTTTTAACATCACATCTCAGCGATCTTTCTTTGTCAGCAAAGTCTCTCCTGTGCCCGGTGTTCTTCTGATGACACTTTTCACGTGGGCTCCTTTGCTGAAGCACAGCTCCCTGAATCCTATTAGCCAAAAGCCCCAAGATCCCAAAGATCCCACTGGCTCGTGGACTTAAGCCCCTGAGAAATGCCGTGCTCAGGGGAGCAGAGCTCAAGTTTTGCTCTCCTTCACCTCCTGACGCTCATGGATGTGGAAGAATGGTGGGGAGACTGAGGGAACTTTCATCATGGGCTGAGCCTATTAGGAAAGGAAACAGCCCTATGAGCTTCCCAAAATCCTGCAGGTGCTTTTCTTGCCTGTCATAATCTCCCAAAACTCGAAATCAAGCTGGGATGGAGTTGGGGAATACTGGGCTTGCTGGTCTCCTCCTCATTCAAACCAGGGTGTCCTGACGACCTTGTATTCAGGGAGGTGGTGCTCCTCCTCCAGGAAGGAGAAGGAGACCTTTGGACGCCTCACGATCTCCAAGGCATCCAAGCTGAGGCTTTTATTCACCATCTTAAGAAACAGCAGTGCTGTGAAAGCAACTTGATGCTGAAAAACGCATCCTGAGTGAGGAGAAATTGAGGTGGGAAAGGAAGGGATGAGTCAAGCAAAGTAAAAAAGAGGGAAGCACAGGATGGAAAAAGGAAGTAAAATAGAAAATTAAATTAAGTAGGACGGGAAAAGGGGTGGGAAGCGTATTTCTGAGGAGCTGCGTGCAGGGATGGCCGAGCGCCAGCCCCAGACTCCTGTGCCCAGGGGACCTGCTGGAGGAATGGCGGCTCCGAGGAGCAGCAGGACCGGACAGGTCACAGACAATGGCCGGTGGGACAGAGCTGGAATGAGCAACGGTGACACACAACGAGGGAGGCGGCAGCTGCCGTTGATACATACCGGGATTGAACTGCGGGTTATGCTCATAAATCTAACTGCAATTAGTACGGGCTTCTGGATTAGAGAGGAGATGAAAAGGAAAGCAGAAGGTTAGAGTGCACATGCCGCCGCCCCTCCAAAAACCTGCTTTGCTCAGTTTGAGGTTTTTTCAGTTAACTGAGATGAGTGGGGCAGCTCTGCAACATCAGCTCCACAATCTTGGGCAGCCCTGTTTGGATTTCATCCCCAAAAAGCAGAAGCAATGTGCTCCTGAGGATCACAGGGGAGAGATCCAAGCAGAGGGGCCGCTCAGCTCCTCAGCCCAAGCCTGTGCTGACAGTGCTGTGCCAGGTCTGTCCCTCTCCTGCAGCCCAGCAAGCCAAGCACAGGTGCATCTGCAGCCTGCCGGCCCCCCGCAAGCATGGAAGCTCAATGAGATGGGTTAGAGGCTCCCAAAAAGCCAGTGCAGGAGCAGGGAGAGCCTTTGGGGAACTAATTTTGTGTCCAGATAATGTGACTGAGCACGATAAACAATGGTCCAGGTCACCCACGGGGTGATGTTGAGCTGATCACTGAAAGGCTTGACTCAACTCAGGACCAAACAAGCTCAAATGAAGATGGACATGCTGATCAGGAACATCTGAGCAGGAGTGACAACATTTCCATGGACTGTTCCCACCTCCTCGTGCTTTGGTATGACTCCCTGCAAAGGTGAGGAGCCACCATGGGGCTGAGGGTCCCTGTCATGGTGGAGATGGTGTGGGAGTTTGCGAGAGGTTTGGGAGGCTGAGATAAGCAGGAGAAGATAAGGTAGGGTGGCTTCAGGGGCAAGGAGAAGACAGGACGGGACACAGAGGGCTTTGGCATCTCACCATAGATCTGCGGATCAAGGAGAGGCGGCTCTTGGCTTTGTTCTCTGCGAACTCTAAGCTGTTGATGTCCTTGAGACGAGCCTTGTACTTGTTCATCTGCTCGATGACAATTAATTCCACGCAACTAAGGGAGAAAAAACCCGAAAGAAGACAAAATGGGAGGAGGAAGCCATTTGATCTGAGCTGCTCTGTCTTGGCTTGGCTTGTCCTTCAATAGGATTTCCTGGTAGCTTCTCCCTTAGCACATCCTCTCATTTTATTACGAGGAAAGGATTATTTTGAAGACCTGCCCTGATGGAAGAGCACAGAGGAGAAAGCTCCAGCTGGAAGCCAGAGAGTGGTGAGAATTCTCCTGAAAAGAGTGATCACGGGCTAGGGATGGATTGAGGAACAGCCCAGAGATATTAAAGATCACCAAGGATCCCACCAGAGAAATTTACCCCCCATGGAAGAGGGAGTAGTGGAATACAAACAAACCTGGAGAAGGCAGGCTGATTCCAACTCATTTGCATGCAGTAACTCTTGCTGCAGCTTGTGTAACTGAGCCAACTGTTTAATGTTGTCAGGAGGGTGTTTGGGGAAAAAAATAGTCCTTTCCTTGTAATAAAATGAGAGGATGTGCTGGAGCTGAAGTGTGAGGGAGAAGCTACAATGAAATCCTGTTAAGAGATGTTCCTGCCAGCTGGGTCTCCAAACATGTTCTGGTCTTCAACAATTTTAATACTTCCTGCAGGTAAAACTACCTCTTTCGAAGCCCAGCCCTTCACTGGAGGGTTTTCATGATTGCAATTGACTCCAGTATCTATTTTAAAACCTATTTAGGATGAGCCAAACTGAATCTGGGCAAGTGCTTCACTTTTTCTCTGTAAAACCTTTTCAATTATGGCAAACACCATAAATAAATCTAAGTATATTAATATTACTATTGCTGCTGACCAAACAACTCACCTCCTTCAGTAAAAAACCAAAATCAAGAAAGAATCAAGATCTGCTTGCCAAAAATGAACTACATTAACTATAAAACCATGTCAGCACAAGTTCCACCTTTTCCTGCCAGGCAGGAACAGAAGCTTATCCACTCTTGGGGATCCTCCATCACTTAAAAATCCTCGTTTAACAACTTCTTGGGAATCGACAGAATTTGAAATATCTTCATTTAGATGCATAAATTACTATGTGTTTGTCACTTCACGTCAAAGCTCTCAATTTTTGAGCCATTTGACCATTTTAGGGGTTACCAAGATGTGAATGTTGACGTGGTGGTGGAGCTGGCTCACCCAGCCCCAGGCTCTTACGTGGTGGTTTTGCTGATGTCCTGGACGCTCTGTAGTGGGTCTGTTGTGTCGGGGCAGCGGAGGATGCAGGGAGCAAACACAATGGCCAAAGCGTTGGCTGACATGCGGTTGGTCTCTTCTTGAAGGGCAATCCTGAAAAAAAATAGGGATTAAGAGACAAGTCAGAGGTGGAGGCACCTCCACTGCACCTCTTGCACATGGTCGTGGATGAAGGGAGGAGATGATATTTCTATAATGCAATCTTGCTTTGAGGGAGAAAGACAAACCTCAAGACATCTCAGATATTCCCAAGGCAACACCAGCCCTTTCCACCCCAAAACCTGTCCCTGCAGTGGTGAGAGGCACCACAGAGCTGTAGGAACCAAAAGTATCCAGAGCACAGCAGAGGTCACTCATCAACACAACGTCCCTTGGAGAAACAGCTCTGTGAGCACCTCCTGGGAGACACAGCGGATGGAAAAGCCTCAGCTATTCTGGTGGGAAGGATGCCTGACCATCCTGCCTTTGTCTAAAGCTGCCCAGGCCCAGCATACCTGACCAGGTGGAAGATGAGGCGCTCCAGGGTGCTGAGGTGGGTGCGGGAGAGCTGGTCGATGACTGAGTATACCCCACGCACTGTCTCCTTCCTCTCCTGGAGGCCTGGGAAGAAACCACCAGAGTTTAAGGGCGGCTTCTACTTCTTCCTCCTATCTAAAATTCTTAACACTTTATTTTACTACTTAAAAGATAGAACTTGGGAGCCGAAATTAGCTGAACCATGATGCAAAAGCCACCAAATTGAGATAAAAACCTCTTCATAGCCAAAAAAACCAGAGTTTGAAACCAGGTAGATACAATTTGGCAAAACCAGCTGGTTCGGCCCCGAAGAGTGAATGAAAAGTTTGGCAGTAAAAGCGGCCACCATTTCCCTCTACCAAGGGAATGGGATAGTGAGGGAAGCTCCTCACCCATCACTCGCAGAAACTCCTCGTAGAGCTCAAAGGTCATGAGAGGGTTGGGCAGATCTCGGAGCCACTGCTTGAACACGCTGGCAATGACGTGGATGTTGTAGTCGTCCAAATTCACGTTCTCGATGTCTGGGTTTGGCACCAGATGAAGCAAGATGGAAAAGAACAAGAGACAATGATCAATACAAAGCCCAAGACTGGACAAAGAGACCTTTAAAGGTCCCTTCCAACCCAAATTGTTCTATCATAAAGTATCCTAAAAAAAAAAAATGTTTATGTTCCTTTAATAACAACAAATCCAGCACCTGATTTCAGCTCCACATGGTAAAATTAGAGAGAAATACATTTTCTAGGGCAAGTAACTTCAGGTGGGACCAGGATTTCTTTTCTCTTTGCTAGGGTGTAAGTAAGGCAGCACTTTCCCTCAATTAGAATGACTTTTTTTTTGTGGATTGCTCCTAAAAAAACCACGAGTTGGTGACCTGAGTTATGGCTGCTAATGTGAAATCATTGCTTGCACAGCCCGGAGTCAGGAACGCCGAAGCATTCCACCTTCCTCCCATCCAATTTTGCTGCTGTGGAGATTTTCCTCCCCATGTAGGATCTTTTCCCCCCTCCTCTTACCTGTATCGAGGCCTTGCCGCAGCTCCTTGATCTTGTTGGTGGATCCTGATTTCCTGTAGATGCCCTCTGTGTACAGCCCATGCATTTCGATGTAGTTGATGAGCTTCTCCACCAGCAGCGGCACCGCCCGCTCCTCGCTGGTCAGCCGGGACAGCTCCACGCCAAACTGCCGCGGTGACAGCTCAGGGTCGTGCTGCACAGGAAAAGGGAAAAAGGCATGAAAATCCTTCTGTGATGTAATGCTGGTGCAGCTTTGGATCCCATCATTCAGAGTCCTTTGGCTGATCCAGGAGATGTGTGAGTTAATGAAGGAGGACAGCACGGGACACAGGTCTTGCAATGCTAACCCGGTTTCTGGACACGCACCTGAAGGCAAAAGGTTTGGATTTTTTTTCTTTAACCCTCCCACTGTAGTTATAGTCCCAGCCTGGCAGAGCCAACAGAGCTGGGCATGGTCCTCGTCCACCTCCTGCCCCTCTGGGACCATCTCCAGGTATGATTTCACTTCTCAAAGATGCATGAAAGAGAACAGGCAAATCTGAATCTTGGGTGTTCAGATCAACTGGAAGCATTGACAGTTACAAAATATCAGTGAACAAACACGATGACAAAAAAGGAACATGAAAAGACCTATCAACATCTCTCAGGAATGGCCCTTTTTCCAGCTGCAAATGCTCACTGGAGAGTAGTGTCTGGCAAATTCAAACGTGAAGAAAGTCCTCCTGCGCAGGAGATTCTGGATGCGAAAAGTCAAAAGATGCAATAAAATATTGCCACAAATTCTCAGCCCTAGCCAAAGAAAGGTGAGCTGCAACTCCATCCTCAGCAAGGCAGTGCCTCTCCTTACAATCACTCCTGCATTTTTCTTTTTCCCACTCAATACTATTCTTCCATTGATCCTGCAAACCTAAGGAGCGGATGTGTGGAAGGTCCCCCATGTTGTTTCTTTCTCATGACTGAGAAATGTTTGTAGCTCCCTGTCACTGAGAACAGCCCTAAAAACACAAATTCACCAAGCACAGAGAAACTGGATCCTTCCTAGAGAACTTCTAACTGCCCAGTGCAAAGCTACCCATGAAGACACAGTGAACTCGCTTCCCTGAGTGCAGCACAAAAACTTCCTTGTGCAGAGAAATCACAGCAAAGAAGGCAGCTCCAAGAATGTCTGAAAAAATTAAACAAAGATCTCAATGAACTTCCCAGATTTTAGAGCACAAACTCTTATGAGGCATTCCCAGTTCTTGCAGAAATCATGCTAAAAAGGGAAAGAGTGCAGCAAAAGTTCTATATATATTCAAAATACAAATATATTCACCCCCCCACACCCTCTTCAATGTATATATTCGGATTATTCCTTGGGAAAAATGGACTCATGCAGCTTTCTGGGACCTGTGTATTATGGAGGTTGTTCTCTCCTGAAAAGCCTCCCCGGGAGTTGATAGAACTTTCCACTCATTATTAGCCTGAATCTATTTCCTTTTTTTGGGCACAAAATAAGCTATTTTTAAAAACAAGCTATTTTAAAAAACCCTACCAAATCTTGATGGTTCACTGTTAGCTGGGATGACCTGCTGCACTCACTCCCTGTTCCCCATATCCTTAAATCCAGTAAACGGTGTTTAATTCTCCTTTAAAGAGGGCAGTGAACATCCTCCACCTGCCCTTCCTCACTCAGCCGTGGCAAGCAAGGACTGTGGTGTGAGAAAAAGCCTGTATTTCCAAGAATAACACCACATTTCCAAATCCTTAAAAGTTACAAAGCTAGGGAAATTCCTATTATTCCGTGTGGTTACAAGGCAGGGAATGACACTGCAACATCTGCTGCATGACTGGGCACATCTACAGTGACTCATCACTGCATAATTCCCAAAATATCTACAAAACTCTGGTTGGAGAGACCTCTGGGGATCTTTGGTCTAAGCTGCTGCTGAAAGGAGAGTTATTTCCAGCATTTTATCAAGCTTTGCACCTCCAATAATTTTTATACAAACTTGGGATCATTGTCTCAAGGCATTTAAGGAAAGCGAAGCAATGAGAGACATTTACCTTTTTGGAGCACTTGGTTGTGGTTTTAAGACAGCACTTCTTGTGACAAGCATATTTACATACTGCAACAGAGAAAAGGGAGTGTTTAATTATCCCAAAAGTCACATTGCTGGAGAAACAGGAATTCATATGAATTGAGTAGCATTTCTCAAAACCACCGAGTCAAAAGCATGTCGGATTTGCAGTTTCCAGAGGCCAAGTCTGTATCAGAGCCACTCGAACAAAAATAATGAAGCCTTTAGAATTAAAGGCACCATATTTACAACCATGAAACATTAAACCCTCTCCCTACCCCAACAGATCAACTCAGATTATAATCCATGAGTCGCTCCAAGTTATCAGGTACAGATATCCTCTGAGACTGGAAATGGCACCTTCTTTGTACTCTTCCTACACTGAGCCTGAAATGCTCCAAGAGTGATGCTGCCAACCTAATCACAGAAATGGAGGAGGGATGATGGAAAGGTTGATCCACCTCATGGGTTTTTCCAAAAAGAGATGGATCAGATTTTTCCATCATGCCTCCTCCATTTTCCTGATCTCCCCCAAAATTTACATGCTTGGAGGTCAAACAGGGAAGCCAATGAGTTTGCCAAGGCCAGGATCCCCATAGGCACCCTAGGGACACATTTCCATATCTGACTTTACTGTCTTTCCTGCCATGACGGTTAAATTTGTCTGACTTTATGGGATAGCCACATAACCTGATGGGATAAGATGTGTAACACAAAGTTCATTAATTGTGCCAGGAAAGACTGTGGGAGGGACTTACTAGTTGACTCCAGAAACCTAAAGCTCTTCAGATGTTACAAAAATCAAAATTATTTGAGCATGGGATTGGAGGAAACAGCAGTAAACACAGTTCAAAATCCCCAAACTCATCGCTGTGATAAAAGCACAAGAAAAGGATCAAAGAAAGGCTGCTTACATTTACAAACAGAAGCCCTGTCCATGATCCAGATCAAGGAGGAGCAATATTCACAGTATGTGGGGATGCTGTATTGGGTCGCCTTGAAAATGTGGCCATTGTGCTCTTCCACCTGGAGGATAAAGGTTGGGTGGTGAGAAAAGCGAGCTAGTGCTCAGCCTGCTGCAAAATGGAGAGATAAACACAATCAGCTCTTCAACTTTAGCTCTTGCTTTTATTTGGTATTTTTGCTTCCTTTTCAGCCCAGCCACCCCATAGACAACCCAAACCAACATCCATCTTCTAGGGGAACCGAACCATCATGGAAGCAGGCTGGAAACTCTGACTGAGCTTGGCAGGTCAACTACTCCATGTTAAGAACGTTTTCTATGCATCTGTGGCCTCTTTCTTTGGCTCTGCACTTGCACCCTTCCTATTACCACCATATCCCTTAGGAAAACAGGAGATGTAATGTCGTCCACGTCTGATCCTGGAGATGTAAAACATATACTATAAACTTATGCAGAAAGCTGGAGCAGGACTTCATTTTGCTCTCAGCCCTTTTCCAACAACCCTCAACATCACATTTATGTCTTGGTTAATGAGGGAAGTGTTTTCAGAGCCAATCCAAGTGGTCCTTGATCAAGCAAAGCAAATCCACCTCAAATGTGTTTCTAACATGTCCTTTCAGGGCTGATATGCAGATCTCAGCCCAGGATGTGTCACAAGCTGGTCTCTTGCCATTCTGGCCCCAAGGACTTTGATTTTTTAATGTGTAGGCTTAACTCACCACGTCCGCTTCCTTTTTCCTTCTCTTTTTTCGTTCTGTTTTTGGCACCTGGTGAGGGAAAGAGATTTAACTCAATTTTTGGACAATTTTGCCAGGTAAAGAGTACAGAGGGCTCATATCTAACATTGTCCAGTGCCTCCAGTGCACCTGCAGCCTCAGAAGAGTCACTCTAGAAAACTGTCCTATGGAGACAAACTCTAGTTTTGGTATTTCCCTGGACAGCTCTTCCTATTTTCATCTTGGAGCTGGGAGTACCTGCTGCTCCCTCTCTGACCCTACCAGCAGTGACCCAAGGGGAACATGATGCTCAGCCTGCTCTGAAGAAAACCTGCCTGGAGAGGAGGCTGGAGAGGACTCAGAGCAGAAGAGCCAGGAGATGGGATATTTGTACAATAAACACCATCTCCCAAGGCCAGCCTCTGATCCCATGGTCAGCCTTGCAGACAATACAGAGCAGGAAGTGAGATCGGTACAACCCATGGTGATGTGCCCACTTGGGAAGTGGTCAGGAGACCTGAGAGGGTGTATCTCTTTCAGCATCTCTCAAAGTTTGAACAAAGTCCCCAGAACTAAAGAAGCACCAGGAGCTGCCTTTCCAACCATCCACAGTTGGTTGCAGCTTTGCCCTGGAGATAACATCTAATCCTTGGCATTGGCCAAGCCCAGCTCAGCCCAGTGTGACTGGGGTTGGCTGAGCCCAGTGACACACAACCAGTGAGTCACACCTTGCCTTGTCCAGCTCAGCTTAAAGCAGAGAAGATAACAGCAGGTCCCAGGTGTCTACAGAGGCACAACCCCACAGAAAGACAGTTCCCAAACCTTCAAGGGGATTTAAGATAAGTGTCCAGTACCTTCCCTGCAGTGTAGTCCAGTGGTTTGTATTCTATCATATATTCATCCAGGAAGACTTTGAAGGTATTGACCCAGACTTTAACCGGAGACTCACTCCAGTCCCTCTGCTCAAGCCTCATGGTCTTCTCCAGAATCTGCTCGAATAAGGCATAGAGGTCCTTGTAGCGGATGCTTTTCCCATCGTCCATCTTTTAAGGAAAGAGAAGCAGAAAGAAAAGAGATTTTTATACAGCCCAGATTTTTCTGGAGACTTTTTCTTCCCCAGACAATTACTGCAGCCTCACTGGCTTCCAGCTGCTTGGGGAAAGTCCAAGTATAATAAAGAGAAGGAAAAAAGGATCAGACATCTCCACCACTAGCAAAGGTAACACAAAGGTTTCCAGGCATTTTGGGTGACAAATTGGAGTTTATTGACTTTCTGTCATTTCCCCTTTGGCTGAGAGCAAAGCTGTCATGAGGGTCAGGAATCTACACCCAATGTATCCTGAGAGCTGGCTCATGAAGAACAGTTAGTCCAAATTTCGATCATGGGACTGAATACAAAGGAAGCACATCCATCCTTTGGGATGAGCAAACCAGAAATGAGGGGCTTGGCAACACCTGTACCACCAGGAGGACACGGAATATCCTGTTTCTCCTGGAGGTGGAAGTCCCACGCATCATCTGGTCACTTACCGCCAGTGCCGAGGAGTAAAAACTGAAGATGTTTTGTCGGAATTCCTTCAGTGCTTTCTTGAACACGACATCCACCAGCGTGTCCTTCTTGCTATCCTCGTTGTCCAGTTCATTCATCTGGGAAGACAAGGGGGTTTTTTGCACTCATGTCTCTTTTGCTGCAGCAGAGCTGGCGTGAGATGAAGCAGCACTAAGAAGCAGCTGCTCCACCATGATCACCAGGTGGTTTCTCCTGCATGAAAACCAGAAACTTCTCTAGACCTGCCCTGGCACCCTTAGATGAATCATAAGCATTACTACAGCTACCCATGGGATCATTTTTACTTTATTGCCTCTGTCTGTTCCTGGATCTCTGCACTGATGTCTGGAGCACTGAGGGCAGGAGTTACCTTTTTCAGGAGAAACTCATCCATGCTCTTCAGGTCGCTGGCGCTGGTGATGATCTGCAGGGAGTCATTCTGCCACTGCACGGGCTCCAGAGCCACGTTGCTGATCTTGACGCTGCGCTTACGCTTCACTTTGGGAGAGGGTTCCTTGTTCTCCTTGAATTCCCGCCGGTAGATGCCCGACAGTTCAGGACTCCGTGGGGGCGTCAGGTGATGAGGACCCAGCTCTGCTGGTCATAAATGAAAAGAGGGAAAGAGATTGAGGAGCAGATGAAAAATTATTGTGACACTACAACAGGGAGATGGGCATTGGAATAAACCTGTGAAGGAGAAAAGCATAGTGTAGAACTCACAGGATGATTAAATGTAATTTCTGCTTTGGTTATTTCCTCCCTCAAGAGAGAAAACATCTGTCCATGTCCAGATGGTGGCTGGAAGGATTAGCAACATGGAATTCCTTGAGATCCGTTATGGATCTCACCCTCTAACCTATTTGCCATCGCTCTGCATTGACACCATCCATAAATTAAAAGACATGAACCAGCATGGACATATCCCAATTTCCCAACCCAGTTTCTCTCTCCTTTCAACTGGTCCCGTGTCCCCCCACCACGTACCTTCACCAAGCTGCAAGCCAGGAATGGCCTCCCTGCCAGGGGCTTCCTGCTCCGCATACAGCTCTAGCAGCTCAGACTGGGTAGCGAGCTTCTCCCGGGAGGTCTTCTTCTCCCCCTGCTTTCCCTTCACCCAGAACCTCATCTTGGCTCGTTGAGGCCTGGAAATAAGTCATGGAAAGAGGAACTGCCTTAGCTAGGAAAGGTCTTTCTACCCAAAATTATCTCAATCTTCTGGACTTCCCTGAGGAGATAAATCTGTGCAATTTCTACCAGGGAAATATGGCTTCTCATCCTCAGCAAAGGCAAGAAACTTCAGCTTCATGCATGGGATTGGGTGGTCTGGGACAGGATGTGTGGCCCACATCACCAAAAATTAATTGTGGTGTGAGCCAGACCTGATTTGGCCTGTCCATGGTCATGTAGAAAAAGTGGGATGGGTAACTCATGCTGCAGGTGGAGCTCCAAAGGAGCCTGGGTGGCTCAACAAGGTGTTGGAGAGCAAGAGGGACACAGGAAGGACTTGTCTGCCATCTCCAGCCATGATTCCTACCTCCCATCCAAAGTCAGATTCTTCTGTGTGGCTGCCAGCTTCCCAATCTCCCCTTGGGACATGGTTTTGTGCAGTTTGGCCTGGCCTTCCCCGGAGGTGAATCGCACAGTCTGTAACGATTCCAATCACAAAGCATTTAAAAATAAGACAGTTCTTGGAATATCAAATGATTTTTTTTCCATCAAAAACCATCTATTTCATCTCCTACATCTTTATTTCTATTTGCCTACAGGTGAAAACCTACAGTCCTGATAACTCCTAATAAAGGGAGGCACTTCCCTTGCTCCAACTCTCTCTAATCAGATCCAACCTTCTTTTTCCTTGAGCAATCTGTGATGAAAATCAGTTTACGCCAAGCCACAGGTCCTTATTGCTCAGCCTGCAGAGCTCTTCCACCATCTTCATCCAGACATTCCAACTCTCCACTCAGAGTGTCCCATTAGCTACAATGAAGTGATTCCCCAAGGGAACCTTCAACCACCTGGATCTGTCCCAGTAGAAGTTCCTCCTCCAATTCTTGCTGAGCACTTTACAGAAAAAAAGACCAAAGTCTTTGTGCCAAGGACACACTAAAAGGAACTCTTTAACAAAGAAATTTTGCAGCTTTAATAGAAAATATCTTCACCTTTGCCACCATTTAAAATGCCCTTGGGTAATTTTTAAGGGTGGGATGAATTTGCAGTAATTTAGCCTAACAGGATTCCATGAAGTAGCCCAGAAATAGACTTGCCATATTTAAAAAATATCTAAATTTTTGTTCTACTTTCCAATTGCAGCTGTGATTTGGGAGCTGGACTCCTGGAGGAGAAACTTTCAGCTTGAGGAAAGTGCAGAATCAGGTTGTATGAAAGGATTTGGGACATGATAGTCAAATAGCTCCTGTAGCTTTCCTATCACCTCAACTGAATGTTCTATGTTTCAAAGCAATTATTTTACTTCTGTTAAAAATATTTAAATAAAATTCTATAAAAAGTAGGCTGCATGGGGGTCACATTTGCCATATTTACTCTTTTTCCACGTTTTATTCCTCACCCCCTGGACTAACATCTCTTCCAGCCAGGAGATGGCAGCATACAAGGCAAAATTACCACTTGGACAGTCAGGAACTGCCTAAACCGTGAAAGAGATTTTCTTCCTGTCATTCTTACATTTAGGTGATGATCACACAGAAACTGTGGATGGATACTGGGAAAAAAAGCAATTCAAAACCTATAAAAGTGATCTCCATCCAGCCCAAACTTGTTTTAAAAATGATCTGTTAAATATTTGCCTCCACAACACGGTTTTGTTCTTGAGTAATTTTAACCTTTTGAGATTTCAGCTTTAGTAAATAAAGACTAAAAGGCATTTTGGGCACAAGATCCTTCTGTTGGAGGTTCTCTGCCAGGAAACTTCCTCAGATGTCAAGATGAGCATCTGCACCAGAAAATCCTCTACCAGAAAATTCCCTACCAGGGAACACCACAAAGCATCATGAAGGCAAATGGCAATAACTGGGGGTCTGGAGTTGTCTCCTGGATGAGGAAGGTACCAAGTATTTTTCCTCTGATAGAGTAACCTGTGTTTCAACCACCCACAAGGTAACTATGGCCAAGGGACTTATCCAAGCAGGCAGCAGTGCTGTGTGCTGCATGGAAAAGCTTCCTGAAGCTCCCTGTGAATGTCTTAGAACAAGAGATCTTTCATTGCTGGCTCTTCAGCTGTACTTGGGATCAGCTGGTGGCAGGTACTTGGACTCATGTTTGGCAATTCATGGCTTTAGTGTGGAGGGTGGAGCTAAATAACTGGTTCATTATCCAGGTCCCACTCTCTAAGGATGTTTCCAGAGGGTATTTCTGATGTGATTCCTCTAGCCAAGGCTTTTCATTTATGCAGCTGCAACAGGAAAGCTCTCCAGGCTTAGGTGGCAAACAAAAGTGGTGTAAACATGTGCTAACAAGAACAGCCAGGAGCTGTTCCTCCCACTCGTGTCTAACTGCAAGGTAGGTTAATCCTTGGCTATTCACCAGCCAAAAAAACTTATATCTTGGTCTTGTCAGGAAGTCCTTAATCCTTAAAGAACCTCGGAGTCAACTGTACCTGCAGCAGTCATCATGTACTGGTGCCCCATGGGTTTCAGCTCTGGCTTCAGATGCCCTGGGATACCCTGAACGTGGGTCAGGAGCACTGGATTACAGTGAGCCTCTACTCACCAGCTGGGGTACACAATCAGTGACTTGATGGCCAAGAAAAAAATGGGCAAAACAGACAGTGCAGCTGGCAACCCATCATACGCTCAGCTCCATGGGGCTGCACGTGATCTCTGGTTCATCCAGCCAGCAGCCACAGAAAGAGGCTGTTTTGGAAAGGCATAGCTGGAGGCAGGAGCTGTATGAAGGAGCTATTCACTGGCATGGGAACCTGCCCACACATGGTGCTGCCAGACTGGCTTTCATGTGACCATCACAAGCCAACCAATGTGTCTGCACAGACATCACCCTCCATACCTTTGTGTCTGAACCCAAAACACCCCAAGAGGCACCAGTCCAGCTTTATCACAGGCTGCTTCGCCATCTGCAACACCCAGCTGGGCTCTGCTAATAACTATGAATAAACAGTCCCTAAATTTTGCTACTTGTGATGATCCTGATCCAAAAAAGCCCTAAGCCAAAGGGCTGGTCCCAAACCTGCAATACAAAATACAGATGGAAACACTGGACACATTGTCGAGACACACAGATGGAGGGTAGCGCTGAGCACACGACGTCAGGGGTAGCGTTGGCCTAAAAAGCAGAACTTACCACACCAGGGGTGAAAGTCCTGACCACCAGATAGTAGCAGAGAGCAGAGAAGAGGGACACAGCAGGGGAAGGAGAGAGGAGGCACCTACTGCTACTCGCATGCAGTGAGAGCTGTTAAACCAGGTGAGCAGAGTCCCAAGGAGCACTTCCAAGGAGTACAGTGACCCAGGATGCTCCCAAAGATGGAGCTTACCAGCACAGCACTTCTCACACCCCAGAGGGAATGATTCCTGCAGCCACAATTCCCTTTGTACATGGGCAGCCTCCAGGAGCACAGCAAGGCATTCCAGGTATGGCACAGAGGGACATGGTTTGGTGGGGAAAAAGACAGTGCCGGGTTTGTGGTTGGACTCAACAATTTCAGAGATCTTTTCCAACCTACACGTTCCTATGATTCTATGTAAAAAAGTACATTTTAGTACTTAAAATTCTCCCTTTCCCAATCCACAAGCAGGGACTTGCACAGAGGTGCAGCCAGGTTATCTCAATACACAAAGATGTGTGTTTCAATCAGGTTTTGAGTATTCCTGTCTCAACCTCTCAGCAAATTTATCAAGAGCAGACTTAAAATTGGTAAATCTCTGCCCTCGTCCAGTGATAAAATTATCCCAGGGAAAACTATCCTTTATAATAAGAGCTGCTAAAAGACAAGTCATGAAAAGCCCTCCTTGGCCACCTGCTTTTCTTGGAAAAGCAGCTTTTAGGATAGCACGGGTTGTTTGCTGGACCCACAGCAATGCTGTGGCACAAAATAAATCTCTGGCTTTGGGTTTCATGCTTTTCTTTTGTTTTATACTCAGGTCCACATCCTATACTGCAGCTCTAGGAGTGGAACATGGCAGCCCCACCCAGCACTCCACTCAAACTCTCACAGCAGGACACGATTCCTGGTGTTTATCCACACTCCTGAGGGGATACCTCAGGAAAAAAACTAGGAGCAGGTTGGAATCTCTTGGCCTCTTCCACTCCTGAAACCTCTCGGTTTGGGATTTTCCAAAAGCAGCTTATGTGGGTGGGAGATTAAGCCTGAGATGCAAAAGCTTCACTGCGCTGCCTCATGTCAGACCTGCTAAGGGACACTCGTCACTGTGCTTGGAAAAAACATTTAGCTTGGTTGTCTTTGTTTTAAACCCACTATTTCACTCTCACTACATTTTCTTTGCCCAATTTCCATGGTTTTGCTTTCTCTGAACTGCTGCCTGCCAGCATCACTATGATAATGGAGGACCAAATAACCACTGGATATTGTGACTAAGGATAAAAAACTCAAAAGTAAAAGAAGGTGCAGGATTTATATAATTTTTGTTGTCTGTTGTTTCTTGGACAATATTTACTTCCTTTTTTTTTTTTTTTACAGTTGTATATAGACCATTTTTAGATCAAAGAGTTCCAAGGGGAGGATTGAGGTTAAAGCCCCCAAAACAGGTAATTGTGCAATACAAGTTGTAATGCTCCAGGAAAACTATGGGAAGTGTGGTGGATATCTAATCAACCCATGAGCAAGAAATAGAGTTTGGATGGAGCTCTGAGCACCCTGGTCTAGTGGAAGGTGTCCCTGCCCATGGCAGGCAGTTGGAATTGAGATTTAAAGTCCCTTCCAATCCGAACCATTCAGTGATTCTGTCATTCCATGATTCTGTCTCTGTTTCTGCTGTGTTTGCCAAATTTACCCATCTACAGCATCCTTGGGAGTGGGAAAAGAAGCAGTGGAGGGATCAGTGCAACTAAGGTTAGCAAAGAAAGGCTCCCGCAGCTCCGCTCTCTCCCTCAGTTTCATTTCCCCCAGCACATCGGACACAATTACCATTTCGGAGTCACTGTAACAGGCCTGCCCCAGGCGGGCTGCAGGCCCCGCCTCGGTGTGAGGAGGGTGCTCAGAGGAGAGAAGGAACTCAAAATTGCCATCGTAATCCTCTTCCTCCGTATCCCCCTCCCCATCAGCAAAAGTACCTCTAGTCAAGAAATCGGAGCGTGTCCGCGCCATGCGGGCTTTCTTTTTATGGCTCGGTCTGGGCACCTGCTTGACCAAAGGATAAAACAAAACAAAACAAAACGAAAAGAAGGGTTTTAAAGTAAAAAGGAGACTCTACCCACGCAGCCTTAAGACATCTCTGAGTGCCACTGTGCCCCATGGAGGGGATGCAGTATTATGTCTGGTGTAAACAGCAAAGGACCAGGAAGAACAAAAACTAAGACATGACGGTGAAAATGGACAATCATGGGTGTTACTCAAACGGATGTTAAACCAAACCAAGACAAGACAGCGCTGGACAGTGTTTGCCATCAGGATCATGGGATCCTTTTACCCAGAACTGCTACAAATTGTTCCTACAGGGCTTTTAAGAGAAGGTGTGGAGTTTACTGTGCTGTCATATCCCCCTTCCCTATCCATGTCTAGCAGCCCTTGCGCTTTAGAGTTCACTTCTTTCAAGCTTTTGAGGGAAAACTGGCAAAATAAGTTATTTTCTCCCCTTTTCAATGGAAAGAGAAAATAAACAAGTCATAACTCACCTCGCCTCTGCCAGACCCTGGGATCTTAAATGGCTTCCGTGCTAGTTCACCCTTGGAAAGGCACTGATGGTTTGCCTCTCTGCTGAAACACAACAGAACAGATATCTTTCATCCTCTCCCAAAAGCCTTCCCACCGTGTTAGCCCAGCTCCTGGGAGCACACAGTCCAAGCAGGCAAGACCTAATTCCAAGTCTGAGGCCATGGGGTTTCAGAATTGCTTAGAATTCTTTAGGATTGGACTTAATAACACAAGACGAGAAAACATTCCGCCTGTCAACTTTACACAGCAAGGTGGTTAAGGATTTTATCTTTGTACTTTGGGATTCTCAAATGTGACTACTCTGTTGCAGAGCAAAAATTGCAATACAGCAATTCTTAATGTCTTTTTCTCCTGTTGCTTGCTCATATTGTGCATGAACCAGGAAAAGAAGTTTTAAACAGGAACCTTCTCCCGTCACAACGGCACAGAAACCACAAGACTACTACACTTGGAGGTACTTTGAGTTACCAACAGTCATTCACTGGGAGCTTTTGCCAAGCAAAGGGTGAAGCAGGATTTAGGAGCAGGGGGTGATTGATATCCTTTTTGAGCTACATGGCCAAAACCACCCCCAAATTAGGCAAGGCACCTTAAGCAACATAACAGAGTGGGAGCAAATGTTTTTCCAAGATCTTGCTGCCATCTCCAGACTCTGGAGCAGCCCAAGGTTAAGCAACGTGATGGAGCTGATCAACTGCTAAGTCCATTACAGGTGTAATTAATTACATATGTGAATGATATGGTCTCCAAAGAGCATTCACTCCCAAACTCTCTCTGGAGAGCTCATGTTTTTCCATCTGCAATGGTCAGAGTGTCCACGTGGCTTTGCTGGAGTATTAATAATATAGTAAACAAGGAAAATCCTGAAATTTTTTACCTCATCGAGTATTTCTATTCCAATTGCCTAAAAAATCCCAAGAAATTATTCATCATGTTCTACCTTGAGAAATAAACTCCTGTTCATGTAGGGTAAATAAAAACAGTATTGAGCCTGTTTATTGACTCTCTTCACCTGCTAATGTCCATTATTATCTCTCCTGGATTATATAACGTCGTAAGAGACTGAAAAATCACATTCCAGGTCTTTTTCCTTTCCCTCTGACCTCCATCTCCTCATTGCTAGAAGATCAAGAACCCTTTGTTTAACTAGGGGGTTTGTGCGGACTCCAGAAACAATGTTCTGGACCCTTTGTACATATGGGTCCCTAGCAGAAGAAAGAGCCTATGGAGAAAGCATAGGAGAAAACCTAGGAGGAAGCCCAGCATCTCTTTACTCACTGGAGGCCGAAGGGATTGTCTTTTGGCATGAAAAACATGGAGCTTGCCCTTGTCTCCTCAGTGACCTGGTTGGGCATCCGAGGTTGCCGGAGGCGCTCTGTCCTTGAGAAATGGCTGCCCGGGTGATCCTTGGGGTCCAGAGCTGGTTTGGAGTGGCAGTGGGGCTCCAGGCCTTCTCTTCGCTCCATGAACATGCTGACAGGTCGGTCTTTGGGGGCACTGTGGGCTGGAGAGCTTCCCCTGGTCCCAACAGTGAGACCCTTGATGTCCACTGCTGAGGTTGGAGCCATGGCTGGGGTGGGGCTGTGCTCCCCTCTGATCTGAGGGTGCAGGATGAGGACTGACTGAGGCCGGTTGTCTGCTTTTTTGGCTGGTTTGAGGGAAGAGTCCTTCACTCTGCTCTGCTCTGTCCTCTGCAAAGCCTCTACCCTCCCTTGCTGCTCGAAGGCTTTGCGTTGTCTCTCCAGAATTTCCTTCTGCTGACGAATCTGCTCCATCATCTCCCTCTCATTTTGCAGCTGAAGCTGCTTTTGACGTTCCTCCTTCTCCACGTTGAGCTTTTCCAGTCTTTTGATGACAGAATCTGGAGAAAGGGCCCGTGCTGCTGTCACTGTCCCACGTTCCTCTCTCTTGGTGGAGAGTTTCTCCTCTTCCTCTTCTTCTTCCAAGGCTTTGCCCTGGTCTGGTTCAGAGTCCTTCCTGGCCTTGGAGAACGTAACTGTCCTTTCCTCTCTTTCCACTGCTTTCTTTCTCAGGTTATTCTCCCCCAGCTTCACCTTCACATTGTCTTGTGGTGGAATGTAGAAAGTGGGGAGGTTGCTGGAAAGGAGGGCTTCCCTTGGGTGAGCCTTTACAACATCCTGGGGGTCACTGACTCCATGCTCTTTCCTGGCGAGGTTATCTGGCAGCGCTGTGTCTGCTGGGGTCTGTCTGCAGCCATGCAAATCGCTGTTGCCATCCGCTGCACAGAAAGGCTTTTCCTGCAGCTGAGCCTGGGGACTGCTGGGCTGGGAGTCCATGGAAAATGACTGTGCATCATGCTCGTCTACGACTAAGGGCACGAGTTTACTATTTGAGGTATCTTCACTGCTTATCAACTCGAAGCTCCCTTGAGAGCTCTCGCTCTCTGGGGTTCCCTGAGGGGAATGCAATGCCTCGGACACCAACTCGGTGGACCAGCGCTGCTCTTCTGAAGGTGACAGCCCACCCGTGGAGCGGACCTTGAGCAGCTCCAAGCTGAATTTTGCCTGTTCCAGTTCCCGCATCCTCCGGCTTTCCCTCTTTGCACGAACCACTTTTTTCTGGTTGAGATCCTCCAGCGACTTGGGCCTCTCTCTCACAATGATCTCCTCCTCAGTGTCCATCCCACTCTGGCTGCTGGCTCTCTCGTGCCTTTTGTACAGGGAAGTATCCAGCGGGTCCATGTGATTCACCCGATTATTCTCCATCAGTGATTTATGTTGTTCTACAGCTCTCACTCGCTCTTCAAATGAGCTGTCCTCCCACTTAGATGGGTCAGAGCCCTTAATTTCCAAAACATCCGCTTCCAGTCCATCCTCTTCTCTACCTGCCAGGCCATTCTCCAGCTGCATTTCTTTTAACTGCTGCTCTTTCAAAGCTCTAAACCTGGAAGAAAGCAGAAAACCAGGATATTCAGCCCTATATCCACTCAGGACCCTTCAAGGCACTGCACTAGTGGTGTCTTATCATCACCACCACCATCACCTCACCACCCCAGCATTTCAAGCAACCCTCCTTGCACATCCGGTGCAAGACAAGGCAAGGCACATTAGGTTTTAAACCTTCTCCTCCTCTGCCATCTCTGTTACCGAAGGGCTGTCCCAACGCACCTGAAAGCTCCCCTCATGCCGATGGCAGCAGGTCCAGCCTCCATCCCTGGTCTAGCTCCTTCATAAGCTGTTGGAGCCAGAAAAGCTTAACCCATCACACCCCTTTGGCTTCTCCATCTTTGCCATCCTGCCTGGACTTCATCTGGAACAACTAGCAGGGACTCGTGCCTGGCAGCAAGAGCTCTCTCCAGCTCCCAAATGTTCCAAGCGACGTTAAGGTGCTCCACACCTTGCAGGCAGCACCTCTGGAGAGTGAATCATGACCTGCCCCCTGGCCAGTGAGCCAAGGCATGGCTGGAAAGCCTGTGCCCTCCACAGCGGCTGGCTCCGGTATTCCTTGTCCTTGTGAGCCAGCGCAGCAAACAGATTGGTGAGGAAATCTGAGTTAAAAATAGGCTACTTAAACTGGTGCTGCTGCCAAGGGGAAAAAAAAAAACCCTCGCAAGTATTTACGGCCTTGGCTTTGCACTGCCTACGTGCTCCAACCTGAAATAGGCTCTGCTTATTCCAAGAGCAGGATGTGCAGCTAAATTGCTAGAAAGCATGGGCAAACATAGGACCAGGACAGGTCAGGAGAGGGTCATGGATGCTACGAGGGGACTGCCCCGTGTAAGTCACTGTAGCGACCTGACTCACACCAACCACCTTCCTCCCCCTGTGAGCATCCCCAGGCAACACGTTCCTCTTTAACTGAGACCAACGGCATCACCTTTGCCGTGCTAAAAACCCCCGGCACGCCGCCTGCAGGCACACGGCTCTGCTCCTGCAGGCTGTGTATGCCTGCCGGCTGCGGTGTCCCCGCCAGGCTGCCTGGATGCTGGTGGCTGCGGCGTGCCGGCGCCTGGCATGCTCCCGCCAGCAGCTCTGGATGAGATGGGCTGCAAACTGCATCTGCAGGAACCTCCGCCGCTCCACGAAGCCTCGCCAGTGGCTCTGCAGGATGACAGCGGCTTTGCTGAGAACCAGAGGGTCTGGGGATGGTTCGCCTTTTTTTCGGCTCTGGTAGCTACGCCAAAATCTCTGCAAGCACAGAAGGAGATTACTTGTAATGGGTGTTGTGTGAAGATGGGACAAGCACCTGTCTTCATGGAACCTCTCCAGCTCCCTCCCATTCCCAGCTTATTACAGCAGGAGGAGTCAATCCTGATTGCAAGCTCCTTCCTTGGACAGGAGGCCTGATTTTACCCACGGGCTCTGTCTGTAGGGTTTGGGGATGGTAATTTGCACTGGAATCCAGCACCAGCACCCACCTGTATGCTGATGGCCGCATGCCGCAGGCTCAGGAACTGCCTCCTGCAGAGCAGGCTGCGGAACCAGCGCTGCAGCAGGGTGATCCTCCGCAGCACCTCCTGGTGCAGCAGGTCTTGCAGAAGCTGCCGCTCCCGTTCCTTCATGAAAACCTGGCCAAAACAACCCAAAAAACACTAGCATGGAAAGCTTCCCAGACCACGAGTCAAGTTATTTAATCTTCCTGGTTTCTGAGTCCGGGATGCTCCCAGGAAAGCTGAGGAACTGATTTTTGTGAAGGCGTTTTTAACAAGTTTCAGCACTTTCACAACAGCCTATGACTGTCTAAGCTCTGAATCACAGAGCTTTCCCATCAGGGCAGGCAAAATGAGGACCATCGTATCAAGCTAACTCTACACACACAGAGATTTTGGAGAATATGAGGTTTTTGAGGCTGCCTCATTACAATCAATAACAAAACAATATTGTTCCTTACTCTTTTACATTAATAATATTGAAAGCTTCATTTAAATAATTGATTTTTGGTAAGCAGAAGAAAAATAGCTTCATTAATTAAAACCATATATAGATATTAATTTAGCAGACAGAAATACAGGCAAATGTTATATCTGTGTCTTAAAGGCTGAGCTGAGGATGAACATTTACCATTGTTCTTCCAACTTGGTAATTGTCTGGATCAAGTTTTATCTTTTGGAAGAAATCATGGATATTGTGCTTAGATGGGCTGATCCCTTGTGGCAAAAGGACATGGAAATGGTTCACAAAATCCTGAGAAAGAGAAAAAAAAAGCAACACCAAGATTTGGTTAGTTGGCCCTGCTGCTTCTTTCTCCCATAAATAAAATATATGTTTCACTGGCCACATGAAATGGGACCTCTGGGGTGAGCAGAAGGACAGATAATGCTTTATGCACTGGGGAACACCAAGTTTCATCCAACATTTGTGGTTTGATGGGAAAGACATCAAAGCAGGGACTCAGCAAGGTTCAAACGTTTTTCAGCGTGGGAGGAGCGGTTCTGCAGGAGCCAAAGGGTCATCCCAAGCAAAAAAATGCTCCAAATCCCCAACAAGGGCCACTACGGAAGGCAGATACCAACATCTGCAAAACATCTCTGAGATGCTCCAGCTGTTACTGCTGTGAGGATTCAAAGGGTGAAGGAGATATTAGAGGATAGACTCTCCCAAGCAAGGTTGGGATCCCTGCTTCTGGCAAAAAAAGTTTGAGCATTTTTCTTTTTCCGAAACAGCTGCTGTGCAGAACACAATGTCTGCCCCTAAGCTGCTGCAAGCAGGAAAGCAATCAAACCAGCAAAGCATGAAAGGACTGACATGTACACAAAGCCTGGCAAACACATGGAAAAGAAGAAAACAGGAAAAGCTGGCTAACTCCAGCAGCTCAGAGGATGCTGACCACCTTCCTGATGGGACACAGCCAACACAACAGAGCAAACACTGCTCCCAGTAATTCCAGATGCAGAAGAGTATGTGCAAATCAGACTTTTTTTTTCAAAAAGGGAGTCTGTGTTGCAAAAAATACTGGTTTTGTTCAAAACTCATGGTGCAGGGGCTCGCAGCCTTCCCTGAGGTCTGGATTGCCTCACAGAGAGAGAACAACCTGTTACATCCACTGCCTTCCAAGAGCTAGAAACTAATTACCCTGGGAAAAAAATGAACCAACAACACTCAGATGACTCTGTTAATGATGCTAAAGGTGATGGAAGACAAAGCCTGTGGCACTCAACCTGGAAGGAGTATTTGCAGCTGTATCCTGACTGGCGGATGCGCACGGTCTCCAGCATCCCCGTGTAGCGCAGCTGCCGGAGCACCAGGCTGTCGTTGAACCGCAGGGGCAGCTGGAAGGGGAAAACCAGACCAAGGATGAGCAAATATTTCCTTTCACTGAAGCTTTCAAGTGCGTGGATGGGTAAAGGGTTCAGCAGATGTAGCACATGTGCATGACACACACATTGTCAGCGATGCTACGGGAGGGAGGGAATGTGGGTCCCCAGGAACGGAACTAATCCCACTGGGATTGAATCCTGTTTGCTTCTGAGCTTTCAAACAGCTAGAGAAATAAAGCCATAAAAAAAGATTTTTTGCATTTGAATTGAATAAGACCCTCCAAGGGCACAGTTAATGGGTGAGATTTCGAGCAACTAAATAATCTCCAGTGCAAAAAGCTGCAGCTTTAAATGCCTGGGTAAAACTCTGAAGGATTAATCCACAAAGCATCCCTGCATTTTGAACTGAGGGTCCTCGGTCCATGACACAATTACATAAAGTCAAATTCAAGAAATATGGGTCAGTGTGATTAATGTAGTTTATTCTAAAAGTATCTGCTTTTACTTATGGAAACTTTATTTTAAGGAAGCTTTAGGGCTCAGACTCAGCACAAGTGAATTCATGTTCTACAAATCTCTCTTATGGCTGGTCAGAAGCTTTAAAGGAGTCAAATTCATTTATTAACCCCAATACATTTTTCATACAAATTAAAATACTATATTTGCATACATATGTTTCTACAAATATAAGAAGAGCCTGTGCAGTTTATCAAGCGTGACATCCAAGTGATAAATCCATGCTTCCCCTTACTCAAATCTTCTAAATCCAGCTCCATTTGAAGCTTTGTTTCCTATGTAACTCCCTGTAAAAATGGACAAAAGATTCCCAAGCTGATTTCTAGCAGGATTGCTTTCACAGGATGGCATTTACCTTCTCGGCATTGGATCGGATGCACTTGACAAAATACGGCTCTGCTTGGCCAAGAGTCTCCATCAGTTTGTTGAGGGATGCCTGCAACAGAGGAGACACAGGGAAGGGAGAGGAGACCACAGTGGATAATGAAAATCCAAATGCTTAAATCATAAAGCAACATAAATTGGAATAAATTATGAGTAAATGAGGCACAAGGGAAATTATTCCCTCAAATGAGTGTTTTAGCACAAGGACCTTGCCTGATTTTGTCTTTTCTCCCAACAAAGAAACCAAAAACAAATACAGTGCTGGGCTCGATTTTCAGCTCTCTGGCTCCCCTGGTGCCCAAATTCCCATCCCACTCCACATCACAAGCCTCTTCCAGCCGTGAATGGGAGGTCCAAGACAAGAATTTATACCTGGCACTAAACAACCACTGATGTTTTTTAAACAAATGAAATTTTCCTTTATCAAAAGTGACTCCAGGCAGGATTTACTCCTGATTTCTAACTGTCAGAACTTTACCGTTGGCCTAAAAAAGAATTGTTTCTAATGGAAGTTTTGCCAAGGGAAAATTGGGAATTCACAGTAATTTTTGAAGCCTGCCACCCTGAATACATCAGAAGTTATTTCTAGAGAAGAGCTTCAATGCTGGCATGTTCCTGACTGAAGGATCATTGAGAATCGAGGGGTTTCCTGGTTCCATTTTTCTATTTCTCCTTATTTGTTTCATCACCATCTCGTTATTTATCATCACCATTAAAAGTCTCTCCCATAAAAAGGAATTTACATTGGCATCACTCTACAGCCAGCTGCTCCAGTGGGATGTCGTGCTGAGTTATCCCTTCACCTTGCAAACCCTTGACTTTTTGGGATGAATCGCAGACTTTTGGAATAAAAATAGGCTGAAAACCAGAGTATGCTGAGTCCATCGGTGCTGGCCAGGCTCCTCAGCCCCATTTTTTATTGTGTCCTATAAATACTTGGGGTATCTCTAATTGCTGAGCACATTAAAACATGGCATTGATAAGGTGCTACAGAGTTGATGACTCCTGATTTTAATAGAGTTTAAAACTCAGTCATGCAAAGGACATTCTGTCACATTTACTACAAACAGAGTTACAAATTTTGGAATACAGGAGTTAATAAACTGGCGTGGTATTTCAAAGAAGCCTTTTTTACCACAGATCGACTCACAGGAAACCTTTTTTTCCTTCTGATCATTTCAAAGACATCTTTATGGGAAGCCTTTCATGTTCAGAAAAATTCATTCACATCCAGGATTTTGGAAGTAGCAAGGGATGGATCCCAGCCACGTGTGATGCAGCTGTGTTATGTACATTAACTTCATGCAAATATTGCTCCTCCTGTCCCAGGGAGCAGGAGGAACACCACGATGTGGCAGACCTCTGCTGGCATGCTCCTGGTTTTCTTAAAATCTGAAATTATTACTTTTTACACAAAAGAAGCATGTTTGGAGTTTTCAATCAGCGCTGATGATGCAGCATCCCACTGTGCCCACATAGGCTAGTGGGAGGGAAAGGGGGTACTCAAGGGACACAACCCCTGTGCTGAAAGCCCAGCAAGCACAGTGCTCCCAGTACTGGAAATGGTGGGAATGAGATGTGCTGGACCCATAGGAGGGAGAATTTCTATTCCCTCAGCACTAGCCTGTGTGAGGCAGATGGTCGAGGCACCCTCTGCCATCTGGTGGTCGGGAATCCGCAAAGGACATGTGAGGTCGCTGGATTAACCCTGTGCCCGCCTCCTTTGTCCCTCTGCCAGCAAAACTTTCCAGCCATCCACTCCTTCTGCATCTGTACTCAGCCTTTCAGGAACTGTTCCACCCCTGTCTCCAGGGCAAAACCTGCATGTGGGTTAGAGGAGAACTCTACAGTTTTAGGTATGGGTGGTTTAGTTTTCCATCCTGAAAGACATCTCTGCTCCTGGCACACACTCTGAGGCAGCTATTTCCCCCATAGATCTCCCTAAGTATGGGGAGAGTGGAAATCCATAGGAGATGGAGCAGCTGCAAGCCTAGTGTTGAGGCATTAGCCACAAAGCAGCGTTTCTTTGCAAAAAAACTGTGACAGGAAACATTTGTATTTCCTGCCTGTGACCCAATTCCATGCACCAAAATTTTATTAGTTTGCTCTTGATTAAAAAGCAATGCTGCTGCTTTGTCTCTCAAAATGATTTTCTTTAACAAGCGCTCAATGAAATTAGGGGGCTTTGATTTGAATGTGCTGTGAAAATATATTAAAAAAAAGTATCATTTGTACCCTCCCAGGGCTTTTCAGAGTGTTGTTGGGAGCATAAATAGGTTTTGGGAAGGCCTTTCACTCCAAGACATCCCTGTTTCAACCCCTCCACAGGTATGAATTAAACTCTGCAGGAGTGAATTTTGACCAGAATGCCATTAGATTAGACAAGGCTAAATATATAAATATACAGATGTGCATTCTGCAAATTATATATACACATGTGTGTGCATATATTTTTAATTATTTAATCTTAACCACAGCTACACAAGGAGACTTTCTAAATATAAACCACACCTCCAAAAAAGCCCCAAAGCAGTCAAAATTACAAGTCAAAACCAACTCAGACTTGCTTAGAACCTATATTTTAAGTGAAAAGCTGCTTTCTATTATTACCACCTGCTCATGCACATGTCTTGTAGCAGTTTCCAAGCCATGATGCACATATAGAACAATCACATTTCGGTCAGAAAAGACCTTGAAGATCATTGAGTCCAACTGTGAGCCCAGCACTGCCAAATCCTTGGAGGGTTATTTTCCCTGCACCAACCCTAGGGATTGCTGATCGGCATTGACAACACAAGATCGATCCCTCCTCTGAATTGCCCTGCCCGCCTGGAGATAATGCAGCAGGATTCTGACCTTTCTGCCCCTATTAAAATTCCCATTCTGTCTCAGAACAGATTATGCTGGATGAGAGTAAAAAGGCTGCAAAAAATGTGATTTGGTGATTTTGCGGTTTTTGGATTTGGGGGAGAAAGCGCTGCAATATGAGGTACCAGAGGACAGGGATGCACCAACATCTCCCTCTGCAGCTCATCCTCATGTCCCATCTTGCTCCACCACATCATCCACCATGATACCCATCCTCACTCTTACTTCTCTCCATCTGCACCCTTTAAATACCTTGGTGTCTCCCAGTTCCCTCAAACCCTCAGTGGGATTCATGGACTAAATACTGCAGGAGATGGGGCAGGACTGTGAGCAGGTGATTCCCCTCTCTCCATCGAAGGAAAGGTCTCACCTGGAACTGGGCACTGATGCTGGGTGGTTTTTTCTTCTTATGGAGGTGGAGGAGAGATTTGGTGATGCGGTCGTGCAACGTCAGGTTCGTGAGGTGTTTGAGGGACTTCACATCCAGCAAGTGCTGTGGAAAAAGAGAGAATCCATAGAAAATCCAGATGTTAACATCACACCATCTGCTATATCCCTCCTTTACCCTCACAGGGCTTCCTTAGGTGATGTAATCTCAACAGGAAACACTGAGGGACAGCTTCCCTGTGAAGGTGGTGAGGGCCTGGCTCAGTTTGCCCTGGGCAGCTGTGGCTGCCCCATCCCTGGAAGTGTCCAAGGCCACGCTGGATGGGGCTTGGAGCAACCTGGTCTAGTGGAAGGTGACTCTGCCCATGGCAGGGGTAGAACTAGATAACCTTTAAGGTTCTTTCCAACACAAACCATTCCACAATTCTATGATTCTCCTTACTGTTAATGAGCAGTTCATTGATTAATTGCATCACTGCCTGTCCAGGCACAAGATGGACACAGAGAGGAGTAAAAAATGTTTGCTCCTCTCCTGGTGCTCTGTTCATGACCATGGACGCAGCAACAGTGAGGACCACAAAAAGCATTATTCCAGGGACAACAGATCTCCTGGCACCTCTTAAAATATAATACATGTAGCCATGACAGAGGGAAAGTAAAAAGCTGTTGTCTATCAGGTACCAGCTCTCCTGCATCACTTACTTGCGCATTTTAGTTTAGAGATTTAGTTATTAAATTTCAGCAGCATGTATGCACCCCTTCTCAGAAGGAGGAAAAAGGAGCCAGAGCAGCTCCAAGGAGGATGTAAGTGCTCGTATCTCTCTCTCCCAGCAGAAATCAGGGCTGAAATCCTTTGGGTTTATATGAATTAAAGAGCCCTGAATAGACCTGAGTTGACCAAAGTCTTGGTGTAGAAACAGTAAGTCTTCTTCATATCCAGCGGCATCATATCACTGCTGGCTACAGCCTTAACACACAGACCACAAGGGGAAAATGCTGCTTCTCACTCACCTTTGGGAGATTGGGTTTGGCTTTGAAGTTCTTATTTCGCCTGGGGAGATAAGAAATGGCTCAGGTTAATCCACAGTGCAATTGTGGAATGGAGGAGTTTATGACACCAGCCCCTCCAAATCCCCCTGAATAGCTGCTGCCCTGCTGCCCTTAGCTGGCACTGAAATGGGGCTGCCCCTGCACACTGCAGACTGAATGTCTCCAGTTAATGGGAATGGTTACATCGGAAATGATGACATGCTGGGAATTTGGGAAGAGCAAAGAAGCCAGCTCACAAAATGATTGACCAGCCTCCCGCTTTCCAAACCCCATGTTCATTCCTTCCAGCCACCCTGGGATGCTCCCTGAACTCTCGAGGAAGCTGCAGTGTGAATCATCAACGTCATCTGCCCAGATAATTTATAATGGAAACTTTGATATGATGTTAAAAGCGTGACTGCATTACATGGCTGCTGTATCTCCAGACTGGTGTGACCAGCAGGTTTGTTCCTTCTCTTACTTTCCTTTGTCTGTCATTCTGAATGAATGAGTTAAACCAGACATGTCAAAAGTACTGGGGCTGCTTTACCCCAACTGGGAAACACCTCCAAGCCTACTTGGCACCTTGAGAGTTTTATATCCTGGCTATTTACATTGCCCTAACTACCCATGCTGCTCATTATGCCCCAGGAGTAAAGCCCAGATGCCCTCCTGGGTACTGACATGAGGATGCCATGGGCCCTCTCCAGCAGTTTGCTGTTGGTTGTGTTGACGAATATCCCATCTTTGTCCAGGAAGGTGCCAGGGCTGGCAAGCCTGTTGTGCCTCATCCCCATCCGGCCATTCCAACCAACCGCATAGGCATCCCTGAAACACCAGACACCATTAGGAAGAGATAAAACTAACAGTTCTATGATAAAAACAGATCATAAAATAACCCTTTGGTAGAAAATGAGCTGCTGCTTTTTTCTTTCCACCATTCATTTGCTCCCCTGGGATGAGTCCCTGGTGCCAGACAGCACATGAAGCATCGTTTACTAAAGCACCTCTCAAAGATCAAACATTCACAAAAGGAACAAATTATCAGCAGGACAATAACAGCTTCCAGCTCTCCCAGACAGAAACCTTGAGTCTGCAGATATTTCTAGATACCTTTAGTGGTCTGAAGGATACGAGGCTATGACATCTGGTGCTGACTATGTCTCCTCAAATTTACACAATCATTCCATTAGGAAAGGAAAAGGCAAATCTAATTTGCAGTAAGTTCATTATTTGCCACAAATATGGATGTCAGCCCCAGCTGGATGGATGGGCTGACCCAGTATCACTCTCTGGGACCTGATTACAAATCAGTCACTCATTTTGGTCCCCCCTACCATGGAGCGTAACTGCTGTGCTTCCAGAAATGCTCACCTGGCTTCAGAAGGGCTAAAGGAAAGGAGGAGAGGAACTAAAATCCTCTCTTGGAGGGATGGAAATGGATACTTAACCAAACTACACATCAGGACAAGCAATTTCCAGAGATGAGGAGCCTTCCAGTGGTGTCTGAGGGACATGAAGCCTCTTATGGGCAGCACCCAACAAAAATTCTTTTGGCTTGGTGGGTTTTTGGTGGTTTGTTGGGGTTTTTAAATACTAAATTTTTTATCAGCCTTGCAGGAATCATCATACAAAATAAAAGCAATCTAAGGAAGGATGTGGGGGCTGCATTGCTCCCCCTGCTCCAAGTTATTTCAGACAGGAGGAAAAGGAACAGGAGGAGACTCCAGGCTGCACCAGGTCATGAGGATGCTGAAGGACACGGTGGTTTAAATGTGGCCTCAGGCAACGGCCATTTCTGAGGTTTGACAACAAGGCAGTTCTTTGCCTTAAAGCCCTGATTTGGAGGAAAGGCAAATCTCAAGTGCCACAGGAAATTAAAAAATAAAGGATGTAAAGCTGTATGTTCAGCCAGCTCAAAGCCTGAAGCCAGATCCTCAGAGCAACATCACCTCACAGCCTCATCTGAGCACTTCCCAAATTCCTTCCTGATCCTATTAAATCAGCACTTTGACATGGACCACTATTATAAGGAGGGATCAATCACGGCAAAATAAAACCCCTGGCTAAGTGCTCCAGGACCAGCTTTCTTAAGTATTCCATTCACAGATTGTTAGTGAGAAGCCTGAATATCCAAGTGATCTCCCCTGTTCCCCTTTCTTCTCTTTACAATCACCAAAACCCTCCTGTTTGCAGGTGGGAAAAAAAAAATCACCAGTTGATGGGAACCACTAAAACTCAACAGCAACTTTCAGGATGTACACCATTAATCCCAGCCAACCTCTTTGGAAAACCCTAGGAATTCCCATGTGGTTTTGAAAAAACCCAAGAGATAAAATGACAGCTCTGTTAGTTATGGACACTTTAGGATGAATATGTTCATGTGCCAAAAGATGCAGGCTTTTGGTACTTCAGGGTCAATCACCTCACCGAGCCCAGCCAGCTGTTTCCAGACCAACACCTGCTCAGACACCCCTGCACGTAAAAGTGTCACTAGTGATCACAAACCAGCAGGATCCCAAGTGGTTTTGGTTAGGCATGGCCTGGCCTTCATTTCTCAGCAGCTGGGGAAGGCACTTGGAATGCTCTGCTGAAGCCTGGTTTCCCTTCCAGCATGTGCAAACCACCCGTTCACTTTTTCCTGAGATCAGAGGAGAGTACTTGGCTCCCTAAACCCTCCACAGTGACTTCCTGAGTGATGTCATGCCTCAAAACTGCTTTTAGAAACGGCCCCGAGCTATCCTGTAGGTTGGATGCACAACCAGTCTTATCAGCAACCACATGATCATGACATGGCTCTGAAAGCAATTCCTGTTTAATTTGGAGCCCTAAATTGCTTGCCAGTCGATCTGCTGGGAAGCTGCTAAAGCCAATCCCTCTTCCAGATGTGTTACTTGCACTCCTATGCTCATCTCCTCTATCTCAACAAGTGCCATTTACCCAAAATAACAATATTTACCAAGTTTGAAATGACTCTCCAGATCAAAAGCAGCTACAATGAAAGGGATCACAATCACCTGCCTACTCTGAAAGCACAGGTTAAACCTTGGAAATCTTACGAGACACCTAGTTGGTACTTCCAGAAGGAAGGGGCAAAGGTGACATTTGGGGACCCATTACTGATGATGCCCAAGGGAAAGGGAAGATCACTGACCACGCCATCGAGGCACCACACAAGGAGGAACATACGAGTTAGGATGACTCCAAAACCACTTTTTCTGCAAATAAAGGCTCAGACTGAGGCTGCTGGTAAGACCTAGCTGCTGAGGATGAGGAAGGAAAACACAGTTCCTCAATTCTGGCTGTTTAGGCTGACTTCTCTGCTGTGCTGGCATGGGTTAAGCCACATAACCAGAGCTGACCGCACACTGAACTCCACAGTAAATAAACACATCATCCTCCTTGCCTGGGCTGGGAGGAGTTTCCCTGCATTGGCGTTTCCAATGTCCCTTTGCTGAGATAACTGAAATGTTTTGGGCTATGAAAATGTTGGCAGCCCCAGCTCCCACACTAAAGTGCCTCCAAAGCTGGAGTTGGGCAGTCAAGAAAAGCCCTGTCGCAGTTCACGGCTGTTCCTCACATGCCAACGGTTGGATAGAGAAACTGCAGGAATCCTCTTATCTACAAGGGAAGATCTCCAAAGCGACAGAGTTTCACATGACGTTATCTTGAGGGAAACTTGCACAATCAGAGGTGCTGGAAACAGGGAACGTCACCTCTGGAGACACCAACCTTCCCTGCTTCCAGCGGCACCAAGGACCGACCCGACCCCATCACAACCCAACCCATCAGAGCCCCAGAAGCTGCAGCATCGTGAGAGAGGAAATGATGGGGGCAAAGACTGAGGTGGGGACAGCCAGGGTTGCACCACCTTCCCAGGACAGGCTGGCATTGCTTGTACCACCTGGATTTCTGCTCGAAACTTGAGAAGTGGCACAAATTTATGAATTCAATCCCAGAATTTTAAGTAAACCCCATCCTCTCTAACCACTGAAATGGACTTGTAATAATGTGAGAACATTGTTCTCCTTCAGTAGGGTGCCACTGCCTCTCTCAAAGGGGAGGAATGCAGAGGAAGAAGGACATTCTATTCTTGATGGCACTCAGAGAGCTATGTGGTGGACAAAACCGGGCAGAAGAAGCCACTTTTCTTCCCCTAGAAAAAAAACAACCATGTGTCTCTAATTTTTGTTGTGGCTGTTTGGCATTAAAGCCATTAAAAATGAGCCTTCATAAGGATAGTTAATTTTGTGTGAAAGGGAAGCCACTGAGACACAAGGACTGATTTAATGGACACGTTTCAGGAGACAAATTCAGACTTCTCCTAACTTGTTCTGGGCTTCTCATTAACCTCAGAGCTGCCATAAAGACACACCTGGATATCTGCAGCTCCAAGCAGTGTTGTAGGAGCTGAGGGTGCTCCTATCACTTCCTTCCCCAGCACACACCTGCTCAGAGGGAAGCAGAAAGGCACTGTATGCCTTTGGAGAGGTATAAGGAAAATCAGACCTCCCGGGATGTGCAGAGGGATAGCAAAGAGTAGCTGGGAAAAGGATCAGTGCCCAGACATGCCTTGGAAATGAAGACTTTGGCTTCACAAGTAAGTTAATTCTGGAATGGGGATGGAGAAGGCTTTCCAGAAGAGGAACAGAGCTCTATCATAAATGTAGACCTGAGTCTCAGGCAGTAGCTGCTTAAACCATAAGGAACTTCAAGGAAGGAATTAAAAATAAAAATGTACACAAAATCTGCAAAAATCAATCAATTTTGAAGCAAACGTGTTTTTTTTTCCCCTGAAAACAAGCAAGCATTTGGCAAAATATCATCTCAAACCCTGTAACTTCCAAGTTTTTCACATTCCAGGGTGCCTGGAGCCACCACATGCTGAATGCAGTTCTGCACCCAAACCTGTCCTCCTTAAATGACCATTTCCTTGATATTAGAACATTCATTCATTTTTAAAAGCTTCTTATCTGCTTGTACACCCACCACCACCAGCTGCTGCTTTTGACACAGGGAAGTTGCTTTCCCTGCCTGCTGTTTCCTCAGGAAAGGTGTTTAGATCCCATCACATGGCAGAGTAAGAAGGAAGAGAAGATAAGATTGAGAGGTGAGACGAGCCAAATGTCAATACAGACATTTTTAGGTACACACGGTGCTCTCCCATCCCAGATTCCTGGCCATGCCAAGGTAAAAGCAGGAGCCTTACCGTGGGCTCTTCTCATTGATGGTGTTGACTCCCTGGAGGTCTGAGAGCGGCGTCCGCGGGCTCTTCCGAGTGATACCTGAAGCAGCACATGAAGATGATGTTCCCAGCTGGCTCCTACCCAACAGACAATTAGCAGAGCCATCCCCACAGACAATTAGCAGAGCCATAGCTGAGCCCTGACTGTGGCGCGGACTGTGCTGGCACATGCCGGGCACAGCAGGGTGCCAGGGATGCCATTGTCCTCCAGTGTCACCTCCCTGCCACAGTCATCACCCTTGTGAGTAACACTGCTCCAGCCTCTAATTCCCCTCCCACACACACATGGGATGTTTGAGGGACACGCTGTCCCAGCCAGCAAATGGGGTGAGGGAAGGAGCTGATGGGTGGGAGCAGACACTCATGTCCTCCATGTCCAAGAGATTCCCAAGCTTTCCACTGTGCATGGGATAACCCAGCTGCATGGGCAAAACACCTGGACATAATCAGAATGCTTGGAAGAATGGTCATTTATTCCTTAGACACTTCTTCTCTCCCTCCCTCCAAATATATGGACGTGTAGGAAATATACGCAGCAAGTAGGAAATACTTTATTTACTATTTTATAAAGGCTTGATTACCTATTCAGCCTATATCCTTTGACACCTAGAATAATTTATTTGTAATAAAAGCTGTCTAATAAAACAATATATTAAATATCTATTTCGTATTCAGCCAAGGAAGCTGCCACACACGGTTACAGTAGCAGCTGTTATCTTCCCCGAAGTGGAAATGTTTTGTAACCAAGCATTTATGAAGTCAGGAGACAATTTTTTAAACAAAACACTTGAAGTCACCAAACCATGGAAATTTAAAGATCTGATAATGTGGAGTTTGACATGAAAACAGCTGAGCAATTTTACAGCTGTCTCAAAATCACTGCTGTGAGACAGGAAAAATCACAGCTCTCACCTCAGCATGGGGAAAATATGTTTTATTCTATCCTGAGACATCTACATTAGGAAAGAAAAAGGGATAAAAAATCTTTCTAAAAAGAAAAAAAGTCTACACTATGGTTTGTAGAAGGACAGGAGGAAGTAATGGCATATCCCCTCCTCCCCATATTTAAAATTCCACTATTTTGTGCAGCCCAGGTGCTGAGCTAAAAGGTGTCCTGGTGATTTTTTATTCTGAAAGATGAACACAAAGCAAATGCACTGAGACCTGAGCCCATCCTGCTGTTCTGAGCCTGGAATTCCTGAGGAGAAGACGAATTCCTACCAAAGACAATGGTGACATCCCTTTAACAGGACATAACCGTCCTCCTTGCCCTGTTAAGGTGTTGTAACAGCTCATCTTGAAGCTGAACAGGAGAATTTGATCATCTTGAATTGGGCAGGACATCCCTGAAAAGGCTCATGGTCTGCCTGATTAACTTTTGGCATCTAAAGGTGCCCAAATATTCTGGAAATGTCAGCAGAAGAAAATTTGAGGGTGTGCTGTCCCACGTCATATATGAACCCTGCCTGTGCTCCAAGGCAGGACCAACCAAATCACTCCTGCTGAGAAGGTCTGGCATCTCCAGCACTGGAGGTTTTTGGAAAATAAGGCAGGTAATGCATCTGAGTGCTTAACAATACCCAAGCTCAAAACTCTTTTCAGTTCCTCTTTTTGCCATTTAAGCCCTTTTTGAGTTACATTTCTTGCCCTAGGAGGGTTCTTGCACCTCTTTCAAGACTGGCATTTCTGTGTCTAAAGTCCTGATTTAGAGCACAGAAGCCCAATTGTAAAGGGGGAAAAATGGGAATAATCAGGAATCTGCTTAAAATGTTGCATTAGTACTTTGTGTAGCTAGTTTTAGACTAAGAAAGCACCGCATGTCTAGCTGGATCTATTTTAAATATAGATTAAATTAATATATTTTAATATGCCTGGATACTCCCCTGTTAAGGCCCAGAAGGCTTTTCTTGTCTAAAGAAGTCCATGAAAAATGGGATTTCACTGGTATTTCCATGATTTTTTTCAAAACATCTTTTTGGAGCAAAATCTGTCTTCCTACCCTTCCCCGCACTCCCCACCAAAGAAAGATAAAGTGTAAAACACCTTCCAATCCAACAACTCGAGCTGAAGTGATGAAGACAAGGCTGTATCAAATTATCCCTGCATCCACACCTTGCATTGCTCAGGAAAAGGGAATTTCTATTTCAGGCTTTCAGGTAACAGATGCAGTTAAACTGCACAGTGGTTCTTCCAGCTCAGCACCTTAAATGACTCGTTGGATAACAAAGGTCAACAGTGCACAAGTTGGGTTAAAGACACACCAAATATAAAGATTTTTCTACATTGTGCCATCACTTGGCTCTTAATACAGCCAAAAAAAGCTGTCATGTTGATGTAACCCCTTTTCTGGGAAAAAAAGGGGGATTTTTATAAATAGAAAGTTAAAAGGTCTTAAGATTTCAGCTGGTGAGTTGCACATGGCTTTGAGAATTGTGTATGGTGAATATGGGCTATTAAATTGTAGGAATTGATACTCAGCAGGAAAGAACAGTGTGTGAGTGGCAACAATCTCTCACTCCCTTCCTCCAGCTCAGACACAGCCTGATCTAGTTTACACTTCAGGCAGAAAATTATTCTGATTTTTCAAGCGTATTCCCTTTCCTTCAGCCCGAGTATTTTGGAAAGACGGACTGATTTACCTAACAGGTCTTTGCCCTTGTTGAGAAGAGTTTTAGATAAGCCCTGTCTACTCCCTAAGGATGAATGCCAACCAGCAGAGCTCCAGTCTTGAATCAGAGGTGTCCAAACCCAGCGCCTTGCTCTGGAGGAGCTGGTGGACTCCACAGCACCAGGGAAGCAGCTGATGGTGAGGGAAGGGTGACCAGTTGGCTCCAGAAGCTGAACACCAAGAGACCTACAGGGAATCTCAGTAAACTCATCAAACCAATTCATTTTCTCTCTTTGTTCAGAACCGATTGCACAGTTCAAGACAAGGAGATGACCTTGGTTTCTGTCTCAAGGATGATGTGGATGTACAACCTCATCTGACTCGTGGGAAAAGCCGAGTCCCTGGGGCCAAGCTCGCCTGTGGGGCCCAAAACCTGATGGATTCTGGATGGGAATGTTACACACACTCCAAGCCCACTTCAGCTTGCCAAGGCTGGCAGACTGGGGAGGCAGGAGCACACCCACGGAAGGTGGGAAGGATCTCTGAATGCAGAACAAGAATTACTTGTTTGCCTGGTCAGATGCCAATTCACAAACTGTGGCAATGTTCCTCATAGACCCATTCGTTGGATTTATCCTAGGAGATCCCAAATTGTGTGGAGTAGTCTACATTAGTGAGGCTTTGAGGTCATTGAGCTCAACATTGAGCTCAACATTCTGCTTCCCAGTAAATTAAAGCTGTAAGTATCTTTTGAGTTGTATGAATTTCCTTTTCCACCTAATGAACTGCAAACGAAACCCCCCAAAATCTCCTACACTGCTGAGCCAGCTTAAAAATTAAAGTTGAATTGATTCATTAATTGCAAGTAAAATTGCTCTGCTGATAACTGTCTACCTTTCCAAGAGTTTCTTACTAGTATCAGTAAGGTCACTTGGCACAACACCACTTAATAAAATTTAAAATCAAATAAAAGTTAGTATCACTCCTTTATATTTTCTTATATTAAAAAGTGTTCCCAGTGTTAGGAACTTGTAGAGGAAAATATTGTGGTTAAATTAAGAATGAAAACCTAAATTAAGACCTAAACCACCACTGCTCCCCCAACCCCACATGCTGCAGGAAGCACAGACATCTGACAGAAAGTTTCTAACAGGAAAACCATATTTATGCAAATTTAACATGCACCTACTGTACTTACCGAGCTCAGCTCTATAGAAAAAAAGGTGGTTTCCACTTACACCTAAATTTCATGAAGTTTAAGCAAATTGGGCCGAAGCTTTGCCCATGCAGAGCAGCTCTCACCTTTAACACGCAACATGAAGGAAGAGAATAATGGTAGGAAAATAATATATCTAAACATGAGAGCACCAAGTATCTATTTAAAAAAAAAATAAAATAGAGTAGTGCAGGCAAGAGTGTCCATGTTGTCATGCAGGATGAGTTTATTACATGACAGAGGAGTGAAGATGAAGAAATGGAGACCAAGTGCATCATTCCGTAAAATAATATTGACCGTGGCTCTGTTTTAAGTAAAAGCCCTGGGAGACAATATTTTCACAAGCTAAAGATATTTCTGAAGTCCAGTGAAATCCAAATTAAGTTGAATTCCATCTGTATCAGCCTTGCATCAGGAATATTCTTTATAAATGTCAGTGAGTAAATGGGGAAATTGCCAAGAAAATGATTTTTGCGAGATCTCAAGAGGTATGGGTTTGCTTTTAATCTGACTCTTCCAACCCTGCCTAATTTCCCAATAGGCTTGAAACTTCTCTAAGGCAGCTGGTTTGACCATGGAGGGCTCCACAGGCGCTGATTTTTATCCCTTCTACGTGGAATGCACCTGGTTTCCATTTCTGGACGTGTGAGTGTGGTATCAGAGGGGAGGGCGAGTGGCGGAGCCTTACTGTACTTCTCCTCCTTGCACCTCTGCAGGATCTCTAAGCTCCTCTGATGAACTGGGTGGTGGAGAAAGCTAAAACTATCCACACTTTTCAAAACCGCACATGGCACTGCATCATCATGCCCTTTGGAAGCAAAATAAAAACAAACAAAAAAAAAATGGAGAGAAGAGAAAGATTTTATAAGCAGAAATCAGGAGAGGGGGAGGAACAAGCCCAAAGGAGCTCGAGGATCACACGTTTTTCTGCTCGACACAATTTAACTGTGGTTTCCTCCACACCGCACTGTGGCATGGGAGCAATGGGCTGGACCATGTCCCAGTCCCAATTATAATCCTCATTAGACAGAGCACAAACACTTAATAATCACTCCAAGATTATTTGGGCAAAAAGAGGATTATTAGATAAATCTTGACTTTTAGTAACTTATTTTTTAAACCCTTTCTATGACTCTGCCCGGTGTCACCCGCAAATCCCTGTCCAGATGCTCCGTGACACAACCACCTGGAATTCTTACCTTGCATCCCAGTGCTACATTTTGCTCAGATTTTGGCAATTAAAAGGCAAAATGTAAATTATTCGCATTAAGCACCATTTCCATATTCCCTGAGGGCAGAGAACACAGAGTCTGGAGTTTGGCAGGACAAGTTTGAGTTGGAAGAAACCATCAATGTGTGAACAAGAGGACTTCTGATGGCCCAGCTGTGAACAATGGGGCGGAGGAGAGGCGACACCAGCGACAATGTGCCAACACACAGTGCCTCTCTGTCATTGTTGGCCAAGTCCAGCATGTGCCACACTCCCAGTGAGGTGTGGGGAGGTCACCGTGGAGTCACTTTGTGCCAGCATCTATGGGAACGCTTCATATCAACACATCAAACCATCAGACAGGACTGATCTGAATTTTCCACAGGAACACTGTCAAGGGTGTCTTTCTCACCTTAACACCAGTGAGACCTCAAACATCAAGCTTCTGGCTGCTGTCACCTTTATTTGGCAAATGCAGCCTTTTTATTGACTATTTTGAGAGCAGTGGGGTTTTTTTTGTGATCAGCTTCAGGATTAAATCTGCAGAAACCTGTGGGATTATTTTTAAACAGGAACTACCCAAAGAGCAACCCCCGTTGGCCAAATCCAACTGCAGAGCCCATCGAGGACAGGCATAGCCTCAAGACCACAAAACCTCCATCAGAGAAAGGATTTAGGGTCAGCAAAACCAAGTCTCTGCAGCCTAGTTTGTACGAACAGCACAATTTTTTCCATTAAGTTTTTGCTAAGAGTTAGAGAGCTTTGCATAATAGATGTGTATTGATGACAGCAAAATAAATCAGTCAGCCTAATTTATTTCCTAAAAAGCTTGACAGTGTTCCTTTAATCCAAATTCACAAACACATCCAGTTCTAACATGCAGTTCTATTGGACCAGTTCAATCTTCATTGATAAACTTAGTAATAAAAAGAATTAAAAATCAAATTATTGACCAGTTCCACCCTTCAGCTAAGTGCAGCTCGCCCAATCCTGGCATCTTTCATTCGAGGAGCGTTGGCAGCAAACAGCACCACTCGGGCAGAACACAAAGGTACCAAAGAAAATTCACAGTGACACCACTTTGCTGCTCTTCACCTTCAAGTTAACAAGGACAATCACACAGTCATCAAAAGCTGCACTAGGAGGGTATGAGGAGCACAGAAGAAGAGCCCCCGAAGCCAGCAAGAAAAAATGCTGATTATCCTTCCAGAAGCATCTGCTTGGCATGGAGGAGACAACAAAAAGGATGATGTGGAAACGAAGCAGAGCAAAATTTCACAGAGTTGCTTAGACATAAGCAAGGGATTTTTCCAGAAAATCCCTTTTGGGTATTGCAAGCGTAAAAGCACGAGAGATCCAGCTGGCATCCAGACAGAGTGCAAAGAGCTTTGAATTAAAAGAAGCATGTTTTGGATATTTCCCTGCTCCCTCACTTCACCTGCCTGATTGATGGGGAAAGGACCTCAGAAACCAAGAATGGGCAGCATGTCTTGGGTACAAGGGTACAAAGCACAAAAGCATTTGAATACAGGCTAAAGGACATGGACAGATAAGAGAGCAGCATCACGAAATGGTTTAGAAATTCAGCCGTCACCATGTATTAATTAATTCTGGTATAGAAAGAGAAGGTGATTCAAGAACTGAGTCTCAGAATTGTCTCAAGACCTCCTGGACTCATCCAGTTATATATATATATATAAAATCATATCTCTATATTGATATTTTATATATATATAAAAATAGATATAAGCTAGTTACTGCTACGAACTCTGAACTGAAAAGCAGGAGTGAGGAATGAGCACGGCAGTGCACAGGATCAGTTGCCAGAGACATAGAAAGCAAAGCAGGGCTTGAAATCAGTTCTTACTTCCCGAGGTTGAATGATTTTTTTCTTATCTTCTGGATTATGTCATTTGAATTCAGCCCGGGGTTTATGCAAGATGAAAATGCAAAGATGGATTTTGGAAGCCACCTTTTTGGAATGGCCTTTCTCCCAATGCCAAACATCTTTGCCATCTCCCTCTTCGGTTACTCTGTCCAAAAATGCTGCCTTGATGTGCCAGACAGACCCAGGCTCATGAGAATCAGCTCTTCTCTCACACTGCATCCGAGAGGTGTCAGAGGAAGAACCTCAAGAGCTGAAAGTTGACTTTGCCTCCTGCTCTTCTTGGGATTTGCTCCCAAGAATATAATTCCTTCTGCTTGAAGAGTTTGCATCTCTGTGCTCCTTGTCCCAGGCTTCCTCACTCTCCATGATGCAAACCTCACTGATTATAAAGTAATTCATGATGCAGCTCTGCATTTAATTTTAACCCAGCTGACATTTTCCCTGCTGAGGCTCTAATTCCATCACAGATTTCATGCCCTCTTGTGCCCAGAAATGAACAGTAATAGCTTGTACCCATCTTTCCGAAATTGCTTTATGCAGAGAAATGGTCTAAAAGCACAGCCAGGTCTTGCCTGCCACAGCATGATGATGCACCATCACTTTCCTTTAATTTAATGCCCCTGTGATCCGTGGTTCTGGATGACTGCAAAGCCATGAATTTTGCTAGACAAGAGACATGCTCTCCTGCAGCTTAAAGGGTGAACAGCTTGGAAAACGATAGGAAGATTTACTGCCTTTTTTGTTTCCAGATGTAACTAACAGTTCAAGAATTATTACAAAAATAATCTGCCTTTTTTGCTGGATAATTTGTACGTCTCTGCTTGAATGACTTGGGTTTTTCAAACCACGCGTCCTACGAAAAGGAAAAATTAAAGCAGCAGTAAAATGAAAATATTTCCTTATGATATGTTAAAATCCAAATGTACCTTTAAACGCGACTTCCACAAAAAATCCGCCTGTTATTTCAATGAGTTTTCGAACAGAATCAAAACTCCTAGTAAGTCAGGCTACTTCAAACAGGGTAATAAAACATTAGACCCAAATTGTGGCTGGAAACCAGGCTCCAGCCCAGGTGATGGGCACACGTACCAGTTTTCTTCTCCACGTATTGTTTCCCAGCCTCCCTAAAGGCGACCATAGCCCTGAAAAAGGCCCTGAGGACAGCCCAGCGGAAAACAGCCACGGGATCAATCCCGATCATCCCGCAGATAAAGGCGTTCTTGCTGCTCCGCAGGAGAGCCACGATGTCCGGGCGCATGTGATCCGTGTTCTTCTCTCGGAAATCCTAGGGAAGGACAAGGAGGAGAAAAGAGGAAAATAAACAATATCTACACGATACTTCAGGTAGGATCTTTCAGGATATCTCTGGGCGAGCACAACTATTGAATCTTGTTTCTTTTTTCTCTCCTGCTCCCATATCAGATACCTCTTTATGACCGTCATCTCTGATGCTTATCACGTGCATTTATTGCATCAGAAATATGATGAGAGATTTGCAGCTGCAAATACTGAGGCTGTTTCTCACACAGGCTCACCTGGCCATGAGAATTCCTTCTGCTAATAACTGGCATGAACAGAAATAGAGTCAGCTTTGTAATCATTCATGTGGGATTCCAGGAAGGGGGATGCTGAGACATAAGCACACATAACCTGTATTAAAAGTGGCTAATGATGAGGAAAACACTGGATTTTCTACACAAACCAAGCCCAGAAAGGCCACCAGACACCCAATTTCAACTTGTTGTTGGGGTGTAGCACTGAACTCACTGTGCATCCCTAAATTCTTCCTGAAATGCCCACGTGGAGAAGAGGAAGACCCTGTCCCTATCACCTTTTCATTTCCCCAAACACTTCTCTCCCAACCCTCCCACCTTCTTGGGCCAAGTCTTTTCCAAAACATCTCCGTGGAGCCTCTGGGGCTTTCTTCCCCAGTCCCAGATTTAGATGAAAGCAACTGCTGGGGAACAGCTGGATGACAGACCTTGACTCCATACTTCACTTTGCCCGCGTAGTGTTTGATGATGAAAGCTGGCTCCATCACCGCTGGGAATTCAATGTAGGAGTTCCCTTCGTGTTGACGCTTGAATTTATCCAACAGCGTCTGGTTTGTGGCTTGAGGAAAACTGAGTGGAGAGAATTGAAAGGAAGAAGCTGTAAACCCAACAGGAAAACTTTTCTATTTCTTTCTTGGCCACAAAAGAGAAAACAGAGACATGCCGAGCTTCCACTTCTGTGTCTGCTTCAGCAGAGCCACTTGGTAAGAGAAAGCCAAACTTCCATCTTCAAACTTCATGGAAATCTGCAGCATGGGGATGTATTTCACAGCTTTACCCAGTTTAAGTTGTTTTATCCCAGTATATCACTGGGAGAGCATCGCTGCTGGTCTTTTGTCAATGAGACAAGAAGTGGGGGAGAAACATGCAAGGCAAATGGTGGGAGAAGACCTTGTGCACCTGGCCACGTGGATCTGAGGTGACCTCAGCAAAATCACCTGACCTTTCCCTGACTTTCACATGGAGGAAACTGGCATGAGCATCTGATGGAAGGACTGCTCTGCTCCAAAGTTTCCACACCAAGGCAGCCCCAGAAGCCACATGTTCAGCCAAGAACTTCTCCCGAGACAGATAGATGCAACCAAAAATGCAAATCTGAGCTAAGGCCTTGATGCCCATGAAACCCTGTGGAAATGCAGCCCCCATGTTCGAGTGCCCTCACTTCACTCCGGTTCGACTTTTACCAGTAAATTGATAAATCCACCTTATATCTCAATAACAGCACCTACACATCCTGCTTTAACTCATGCACTTGGGTTGAGCACCTTCACACCATCACATCCCAAGAGACAGGGAAAGAAATGAAGACAGAAGCAAAGGAAACCTTTTCCCTTCCCTTTAATGGCAGAAATTCTGGAAAGGAATTTTAATTATTATTTTTAAGGCTTTTTGCTCAGCTGGCTGATCCTTCAGTCGGTGTGTCGCCATCTCAAAAACAACACTAGAAATATCAATCAACCCGGCGAACTATTAGCACCTTTCTGGGAAGTTGTCTTTTTTCAGAAAACTGAAGGATAAACACATTTTAACTGAAAAAATCGAATCTCATTTCCAAAGCCAGCATTTTCCTACTCACTTGCTTTCCTCATCCAGCAGGTGGAGCAGCCCCGTTGGCTTCTTGCTGATCAGGTTGATGCAGCTGGAGTTGTCTATGTAGTCGATGTTGTGCCAGCTAATTCCTTCTGCTCTGTATTCCTCCTAAAAAAAAAAACAACCCACAGATGACATAATGATGATTTGGTGCAAGCAGAAATAAAAGACAAAATCTGAAGGGTTTTATGGAACCTGATACAACGTTTACCAAAATAGACATCTCTCCTGTAAATATTCCATCAATGCTTTCTGTGATTCCAAAGAAAAGGATAAAGAACCTCTGGAACAACCTGAAACAAAGCGAACCACAGAGCATTTCCCAATTTCAGATGCACCAGATGTTTGTTTGGACACAGGGTGGCTGTGTGGGAGTCCAAGCCTGCCAAGGACATCCAGCGTGTGTGGACTCCCCCTTTCCTATTCCTTATTGCTTCTAAATCACAGCATAGTTTGGTCTGGAAGAGACCTTAAAGCTCTTCCCATTCCACCCCTTGCCATGGGCAGCAACAAATTTCCTCTGAGCTCCATCCAACCTGGCCTGGAACACTTCCAGGGATGCACCAACCACAGCTGCTCTGGGCAACCTGTGCCAGGGTTGTCCAGACAACCACCCTCACAGGAATCAATTTCTTCCCAATATCCCATCTAACCCTGGCCTCCGGCACTGGGAAGCCATTCCCTCTTGTTGTGTTGCCTCATCCCTTGTCTCAAGTCCCTCTCCAGCTCTCCTGGAGCCCCTTCAGGCACTGGCAGGGGCTCTGAGCTCTCCCTGGAGCCTTCTCCAGGTGAACACCCCCAGCATCTCCATGGCCTCCTCTGGACTTGCTCCAGGAGCTCCATATCATTCTGATGTTGGATCCCATGATTGGAGGCAGCTCTGCAGGTGAGGTCCCACCTGAGCGGGGCAGAAGGGCAGATTCTCCTGCTTCCCATGCGTAGAGATCTGGAGGGGTTTGATGCTCCCAGTGCACGTGGCTGGGATGTGTGGAACATCCCACCCATCAAAATGTCACATAATCTGCATCAATGAATATTTCGTATTCATTTGCTGGGAGGAAATTGTGGTACAACATATTAATTACACAGAAAAAGCAGTAAACCTCCCTTTCCTGCTTCTGTATCTCCCACTATTAATGGTTGGTGCTGTATGGGCTAAAGAAAAGACCTCCAGCTACACAAAGCCACTGCTCCATGACCAGCAGAACTACCACCCTATGCAGTAAAACTGAGGATCTGCCCCCAAATTTAAGCTGAGGCAAAAAAAAGCTATTAATTTTCCACCAAAATAGTTCTAGCCCTTGCTCTCCTATAAAGGTTATCTCCTCTGAGGCATACTTACAACGGGATTACTTCAAGAAGTGTTATGTAGAAATTATCTTAGGGCATCTAAATGAAAGCAGACTTTAAAAATTGTAATTTTTATCATATGTTTGAGGACTTGTGACTGACTCACTGTCTTAACAGAGATATTGGACCATGCACCTTACCCCATGTGTTGGACAAAGTCCTACTGACCCAGCTGTCTTTTTACCTCTATATCACAGGACATTTTGAATGCAGAATTGAAGATAAAAAGGAAACAAGTTTCAAAACCTTAACAGGATGCATCTTTCTAATAATCATCACATTCATTATTATGGTTGCCTCTGCCTTTATTTTTAATATGAGCAAACAACTTAAAAAAGAGTATGTCCTTCCTCATCCAAAATTAACATGAACTCCTCAGATATTCTTAGAAATAAAGAGCCTGAAGAGCTTTGAGACATTTCACAAGGAAATTTTTCTTACTAAAACAACCCCTAGAAGGTCTTGAATTCAGTATTGCAGACATTGTATAATCTTACAACAACAATATAGACAAATACAGACGTGCGCTGCCTTAGAAGGCGTTTTTAACATCCCTAAAGCTTTTGGGATTCAAAGTATGCAACATCCCATCGGGGGAAAAAGTCCTGAAAATAAGGAATGGCTCTGCATTATGAAATTTGTTTTCTCTTTTTATTTTTTTTATCTTTTACTTTCAGTTCTTGCTGAGCAACCAGGGCACAGCAGAACCTCACAACAACATTCTCAAGTCCCCGCTGAACTACAGGCAATCAAAAATCACAGATTTGATTAAAACTCGTGGCATTTTCAGGGCAAGCCAGGAAAAAGCTTCTATCCAGCAATCGCAGGCTGTGTATTTCAGAGCAGGCATGAGCTGCTCCTGAGGGATTTCCCAGTCACTGGGAGTCAGCACCATCCATCAACTGCCCGCTTCCAGCAGCCCCTTAATGGAGTGCAGGGTCCATTAGGCCCAGCTTTGCCAGCTCAAGACCAGTCAGAAGCATGCAGAGAGCAATAAAACCTTGGTGTGATGAGCCAAGAGCAGCATTATTTCAGGCAGGTGGTACCAGACTTATTTATTTATTATCACGACTCTTTGTTGAAATACTTGTGTTGGGGGCGGGGGGGGCTTTACATTTTTTGCCCCCCGCCACGAAACACATAAATCATATAGAGTTTTATGTCTCCACACATCTAAGCTGAGAAACCATTGCTCTGCTCTAGAAGGCCTCTAGATACACCTAATTCCACGTGAGACATTCAGCAGCTGCACAGCAAATGTGCTGTGGAACTCCCATGGCCTCACAAAAAAAGCTGTACTGCTGCTGAGATCAGTGCAAAAGCGCTAATCAGCAATGCCAGATCTAGAGTTTTTTAAAATAGTCTAGTAAATGACCAAAAAAGACCAGAGTTCAAGGTCTCTACTTCTCTGGACTCATTTTTGGCTGTTCCACAGACCTGATGGTCAGTCATCAGGTCCCTCCTGGCCTCATTTCCTTTAGCTGCAGGATTTTGGCTAATTCTCCCTCCTTTGCTCCCTTTTCCTCTGGGCTGGGTCAGACTCACTCCCAGGCTCTGGGGTTCTTCCCTCCCTTCCACCCCCAGCACAACCCTGGCCCAATGAGAAGAAGGGATTCAAGGCCTCAACAAACAACCTTCTTCCACAATAATTCAGAGATTTGCTCTCATTTCAAGACAGGCAGGAGGAACTATTCCAGAGCAACTGCTCCAAAGCTTAAATGGAAATAAATTCCCCTTATTCTTTTTTTCCTAGCATTTTTCCAGTTCTTCATCTGGTTGCCTTCAGGATCTCAGCTCAAGAGATACAACTATGGGTTTGGGATGGCCTGACCTGATGTAATTTCTGGGGCATTTGCTTGTCTGCAGAACACCCTGCAGATTGTCCACAGAAAGACAGAAGCTATAGGATAAAATCACTGCTGTCTATTAAACTTAATTAAATTGCAGTTGTTAATATTCCATATGACTCCTACATTTGTTTTCTAATGATCATCTTCCTGTAGAATTCAGGAGATATCTTTAAAAGCTACCTCCAAAATACTCCTTCATCTCTGAGTATTACAACAAAGCCTCTGCCATCCTTTGATGAATACAGGGTCCTGGAGCACTGGAACATTGGGAATTCCATTCAAAGAACACGAGGTTTTCATTTAACAGGACAAAACCAACATGAAACACTTTCAGTCCATTCAAACAAAAACCCCTTAAGCCAGAGGTTGATTAAAAATCAGCTTGAATTTATACCTTGATTTAAAACTAAGTTATGTTTAGGGGCACATTCAAATGTCCTATTCCTGGAAGACCATCTTTACATTAAGAACCAAATCGTTGACATTACCACCACCTACAAAAGTTTCTAGTGCAGTGAAGACCACAGAGCCCCAGTTTTGGCATTATTACTTGCAATAAAAACGTGAGTATTTACTCCTCCCATCCCTGGATATCTGAAACCTGGTCTGCTGGAAAGTGAAGTGATGCAAGTTCACTGGAGAGAAGAGCACTGAGTTCCCAGACTTGGCAAAAGAAATGGAGCAAAGAACTGAAAAAAGACACTGGGTTTTTTTTTTTTTTAAAGTCCAGCAGCTCCATATTTTCATTTAATTACTGGGTGAGATGCTACAGATTGTTCTCCAGGTGACCTCTATGGACTCCACAAGGAGATTCCCACTTCCCAAGTGAGAATTCAAAAACAGCTTTGTTGTCCTAAGCATGGAGAGAGACATTGGCAGCAGGTCAGCGTGGGGTCACTGAAGGGATCTGAATAAAACACAGTTTATGATGTTCAAATATATAAAAAAAAAAAGTTATAAAATGGGGATGCAGACTTTGAAATGCACATGAAATACGAGAGTAAATCTTTAACTCTCATGCAGTGTTGGCTGAGGCAAAGCAGTATGTAAAATTTGGGGTACCAAACAGAACGGGGCAGAATATCCAACATTTTAAAGTAGGAAAATTTCTGGAACTCTAGGAAAGGGGGAGCTGTTAAAGCTTTGTTAAAGAGAAACTCTGCCTGCCTACACTGACCCAGAGCACAAATGCTGCCCATGGCACAGAATAATCCATTTAAAATTAAAACACACAGGCTGAGCATCAGGAAAACCTTCCCAACTGGGCTGCAAGGCCTCATGGAAACCCTCCTGCTAGGAACAGAAATATCCTGTAATTTTAGAGTTGGAGTTGCTGAGAACCAAGTCCTGTTATCTCTACAGGAGTGGTAGATTCGTTCTGCTATCAGGACTTTATTTCAATGCTAAACCAAATCAAAACACTCTAATCCAGGCTGGAATTAAAGATTTCTTTATCCTGAATGGGAGAAAACACCCACAAGGCCAACAAAATTCTGGAGATGCTGGAAAATGTCTTTACACCTCCACACATGATCCTCAATTACTCTGCATCCAGCCACAGTCGTCGGTAAATAAACCCAAATGCTAAAAAGCACAATTAGGGGAGAGAAAGTTAAACATGATTTTTTTACTCACATTTATCTAGATATGATATTTGTGATAAATATGTTATCTAAATAAGATATCTAAACTCTCTTTGGAGTATCAGGGTCCCTGAGTGCTGCTGCTCCTCAAAATCATGTGGTAAAATTCAGAGGTGGGGAGGGAGACATTGAAAAATTTCAGAGAAGAGGAAATGCAGAGATTAAATGAAACAGGAGACGTGATAAAAATACAAAATAAAAACCGCAATAAATTCCCCATCTGTCTAAAAGCACAAAACTCAGGGTTTAGGAAATTCAAATCAAAATGTGGTAAAAAGTCCCACCTAAAGATAAAGGTTTTACCATGATATGTGAAATTTGTTGCCCTATCATGGGATATCAGAGACAAATTTTCCCATGATTTAAAGAGGTCTGGAGGGCTTTGGGCATCCATCCACACATCCTGTAAGCCAAAAGCCCTGAAAATCGCTCAGTGCTTCAGCACCCTGGAGGCAGATGTCTTATCCCACAGGGATCTTGCAATTAGTCACAGTGAGAACTGAGAAACAGCCCCAAAAATAAGATTCACAAACCCCAAGAGCAGCAGAATCCTCCAGCAACTCCACCTCCTCCCAGGCAGAGCTAGACGAGATCCAGGAGTTTATCTGCTCCAGCCTTTCCCTACTGTTTACACAATGAAAACCCCCAGATTAAAGTGAGAAATCAACTGAAAAATCCCTTTTCCCAGCGTAACTCCATGTGGGAACTTTTCCCATTGCGCTCCTGTCAGAAAAACCTCGTGTAATCCAGAGTCACACGATCAACAGGCAGCTACTTCTGGATGTCTAAATGTATACATTTGGCATAAAAATTCCCGACTAAACAGGAGGGTGTGAAATTCCTCTCTTCTTGCCTCGAACACCATCTGCTTCAGCTTCAGGCTTCTTTGCAAAGTGAGAAAGTAGGAATTAGCCCCTCTTCCACACCTCTCACCATTCCTAGATGAACTCTCCAGTTTAAAATAATCCCCAATTACTTTTGTATGTTAAAGGGGGTCATTGTTATATGAAAAATTAAAGGAGCTAAACCTCAAAAAAGCTCTTTTCTGGCTATGTATGGACACATTTGCATCCTAAAATCCATCCTGAGGAGCCTGGAAAAATTTGTCCAGTGCTGGAAATGGCAACCAGATGTGGGAGAATTTCTCCCCTAAGGATTCATCCATTCAGGCATGAACCCCATCCCATGGAGGATTAATTGCTTGTTCAGCAAATGGGCACCGTGAGCCAGGCCCAGCAGAATCATCCTGGCATAAACTGATGATTACAATGAGTTTGATATGATGAATCCATGGGATGAGGAAAGTTCCTAAATGAGTGAGACCAATGTCTGGTCCTTAGTCTACTGCAGATGGGATGGATGCCTCGAGTTCTCAACATCCCTCCAGGAAAAGATGCTGAGGCTGGTGGTTTCATTTAGGAATGAGGATTTTTATGTTTGGTCTCAATTGCAGTAGAAAAGGAATTTATAGACACAGACATAAGAATAAATATATAACACATATTTTTTTTAACCATGTGCTCACAGACATGACAAATGTAAATACTTAACCACATTCTCTATGAATTCATGATCTATAAAGAGGTTTTTAAGGCCCCCTCTGTCCATGATAACATGAGGCAGTGCAGGGGAGCTGATGAGCCTTCCCTTGAAGCCAACATCCTGCTTGAGTGGTCTCCTTCCAGGTGATTATTTCAGCAGCTCCTCAGCAAATGTCACGTGAATTTGGTTTTATTCTGAGGCTGACGCTTCACCCACTGATAACAGCCCCCCTGCTGTACACAGGCAGATTTGAATTTATTGGAATTTGGACTCTCCATTATGGAAGTGTTTTAAACCAGCAGGTTCAGCTGGTTTAAATCATATGCCAGCTTCACACCATCCATCTCTGAGCTCAAACCATTTCCCTGAACTTCACTGACAGCAGAGTTTTAATCATAAATTATTATTTTGCTCTCAAAATGGGCAGAATTTGGTTTGCATGGTTCAGCTGGCAGCACACATATTGCCATAATCCCATGGGCTCCCTCTGCAGAAGCATCTTCTTCCCAAGCTGCCCTTACACAGCCAGGAGAAGCACGAGCTCAACACTGTTGTGTGATCTGCTGGTGGATCAGTTCCTTTGATTTCTTGTGATCAAAATTAAAGAGGAAGAGAAATATCTGTATCTGCATCTGTCAGCACCTCAAAAGATGGATGAGAGTTAGGAGATGTGAAGGAATCTCCACAGTGGTCGTGATGAGCACCATGGTCTTTGAGGCTGAACATCTCCTCCCCCTTCCAGTCCCACTCCACACTTGTGTCAATTAACACACTCCTAATTCCAGTCCTGACACAGTAAGACAATTTTGAGGTTGGTTGAAGTATTTTAGAGGCTTTAAGAGATTTTTTGCTCACCATCTTGCTTGAGAGGTCACATTGCACAACTCTGTCCTATGAAAATCCACCAAGAGAAACACAGAATGGTTGGGTTGGAAGAGACTTTGAAGATCTTTTGTTTCCAAGATCTCGTGGACCCCTTCGACTAGCCCAGGTTGCTCCAAGCTCTGTCTGACCTGGCCTGGAACACTTCCAGGGAGGGGCAGTCACAGTTGCTCTGGGCAACCTCTGCTAGGGCCTCACCACCCTCACAGGGAGGAGTTTCTTCCCAATATCTCATCTGACCCTGCCCTCTGGCAGTGGGAAGCCATTGTCCCTTGTGGGAAGCCATTCCTCACCTTGTCCTGGCATTCCAAACCTTTTTTGTATCACTAATAAATAAAATTTTTTATCCCTGGCACAGTCTGTGCATTTATTTAGCCAATACATCTGAGCAGGAACCACAATCAGCAGAAAACATCATTTACACGGAAAAAAGAAGGAACCAGCTCAGAGGAGAGGAAAAAAGCTCAAGGTTAATGGTGACTTGGGAGAGGGATAAGGGCACTGGGAGCGAGCAGCTGTGACTTGGAGAGTTACAGCAAGGAGCATGAGGGATGGGCTTGCCAGATGCAGCACTTCTCTGCACCAGGATTAAATTAAAGGTTAGGAAATTATACATGAGGAGACTTGGAACTGGATGATCTTTCAGGTCCCTTCCAACTCAATCTACTCTATGATATCAGAGGATATATAAATAATATTACAGATTAGGATACATCCTATTACATGTTATACATTATATTTATATATTTACTGCTCATCATCTGAAGAAACCCAGAAACAAGTGGGTGGCAAATGAAGCCCCCCAGTTCCAGTCCCATGGACTCAAGGATGCTGGAAGGACACATGATAAAGCTCTGGGGGACTGGCAATGGATCCCAGGATCACTGAGCTTGGAAAAGACCATCGAGTCCAACTTGTGCCTGAGCCCCACCTTGTCACCAGCCCAGAGCACTGAGTGCCATGTCCAGGCATTCCTTGGACACCTCCAGGGATGGGGGTTCCACCACTTCCTGGGCAGTTCCAGTGCCTGGCCACCCTTTCCCTGAAGAAATTCCTCCTGATGTCCAAATGGAACCCGCCCTGGCACAGCTCTGATCAGAGCTGTCCTTCCTTTCACTAACGTGCTTCGAAATCTTCCTGCCCCGCAGATACCATTTAAACAGCTCTCGGCATCCTGATTTTTATTAGTCTAGTTTATGTGCTCTAAGCATCGTCTTCTTCCCCCAAATGTGAGTTGCATTCGATGGCATTCTGCCAAATAATAAATCAATAACTTGTGCGGCTTCTTCTTTCTCCACGGGTCATGTGGCCCGCAGCTGACAGCAACATTTCTCAGAGGGCAGCTGCTCTCCCATCTCCAAGGAAAACAGAAATTTGAACTGAGCCTCCCAGGCCTCAACGGTTGACTTCTGATGGTTGGCTTTTGTCTTCAGAGGCAATAAAGAGGCGTTAACGCCTAACCAGTGATGAGATACAGAAAAAACTCTGGCTGGAAGGAAAGGAAGAGTGTTCCAAGCAGTAGGAGAGACCCTTTTTCATACTTTATTTTAAATTTAAATTTTTTAGATTGCTGCTTTTTTAAATTAGTTCACTCCCACATGAATTTCTAAATGTAATATTAAAGTAAGATATCGAAACTAATTTTAGAGTGTCATGTTCCCTCATGACTGAGCTGTTGCTCTTCAGAATCATGAGGTGAAATTCAGAGGTGGTTGGAGGTAGTGACCAGACCTCCAAGAGCATCAAATGACACATTCAACCAAACATCACTATAATTTAGTCCAGACTATTGGATTTCTCCACCTATTGCACAGGACCAGTAAACCCTACAGACCTCCCAAAATATTTATGGAGCTTTGGATGGCTGAGAAAACATTCCACAGGATGCGTTATCCTGGTGAAATTCAGTTTTTCAGTGGGAGCAGGCTATTTGCTAGCTGGGACATCAAGCTCACCAGGGACTCCACCAGAAAATGGACTTCACTGAACACCTGAGCTCCTGCCAGCTGATTGTACTCCAAATTCTGTAATTTTTTCAGCCTTAACCTTGGTTATTTACTGATTTTATTTTTTTTTAACAATAAAAGCATGCCCTTGAAACTGAGGTTTGGTGGATAAGCAAAAGCTGGAAAAAGAAGTAGAAAAGAACTTTAATAGGAAGACCTGTGGGATGAAAAGCTACAGGATGAGTCCTCAACCTTTGGAAAGCATCAGCTGAAACAGGAAAGGTGGGTGAGGTGGAGAGAACCAGATGAGCCTTGGCAGGGATGGGGAAAGATCAGTGAGGACTAAGATGACAAAGTTTGGAGAACGTGATACATAAAGAAATAAAAATTTGTACTCCTGGCCCTTAAAATGCCGAAGATCTGGAAATTTGGAGGAAACTCAGATCATGGGTGGTATGGTACTGGTGACCTCCAAACTAAATCTTCATCCACAGCAATTATTTAGCTCAATGCCCTAAAAAACCCCAAACAAGGCAAGGTGCAATGCAAAAATGCTGTTTTCCTCTGCTAGAAGCACCTGATTTTCAGGGCAGCTCTGAGCTTATCTGCTCTGCACAGGAGGCCACTTGATGAGGGCACAGAGATGGAGCTGGGCCGGGCCACAGAGAATCGCTGCCGAGGTGATGCTCTGACAGCACCCAGTGAGCCCAAGAGCAACAGGGCTGTGTCACCTGAAGCCACCAGCCTGAGGGAGGGATGGTGAGGGATCCCCACCCTTGTGCTGCCCAGAGCAATGAGGCAGCAGCTGAAGCCACCAGCTACAGCCCCTCACCCAACCTCCCTCCAGGAACCTACGAGATACCTGGGGAGAAGAAAACCATCTTTGTTCTGTGACGGGGCAAGGTCGCAAGTCCTGCCATAGCCACCTTTCTGCATTAATAAATAGATGATCACTGATCTGGATCCGAGAGTAGACCAGGATTTATAAAGACTTTACCCTTATCCTGTGGTCAGCTGCAAGAGAGGAGGTTGCTCCCGCAAAACTCTTTGCAGCTCCTCAGTCACAGGACGAGAGTCACTGTATTTTTGGGAGACACCAGGCTGAAGATCGAGGATGCCTTGGTGGTTGTTTGCAAACCACTGGAAATAGTGTCATCTTCAGACAGAAGGTTTAAAAAAAGATTCACCAGACACATTGTATTAGATTTCACCAGGAAAAAAAAAAGGAATAAAGGTTAAAATAATACCATGGTTCTCCCAGAGGACTGTGGAGGGTATTTTGGTTTCCATAACATCAACAGCATGTCATGGCAACAATTCCATCACGGCTAAATGCAGTCCTGGCAGACAAATTCTATTAAGATTTCAAGAAAAATCCTTAGTGACTATTTAATTTTGTCACTTATTTTTTTGGCAGAAGTGTCTGGGTATCTCAGCAATCTCTCTTCAGCCTCCTGCAAGCTTTAGAGAGCTGAGAATTCAGAGAAGGATCTATCCATTTCAGGTCCCCATCACCAAGACATGAAAGAAACCCTTACAAATACCTCAGATAAATTCACGTTTTGAAGTAACAGAACTACTTTTTATCCTAGAAACACAATATTAACTCCCTTGTCTTCATTTGTAAACTTGTGACTATCATTAAAAAACCTTTGGGCCAGCAAGGAAGGCAGGCCATTCTGAAGACCCAAGATCTGAATATGTGCCCTCGAGTTTTCTTTCCATCGAATCCACTCCTCCACACGCAGCCAGAATTCCAGGGAAAGTAAATGGTTAAACCATCCAATTCATCCACCCAAAGATCAGTGCTCCTGCAGCTGCACAGATTTCTTGTATTTATAGACTCAATCTATGCCAAGATGTCTGAATTTTCCAGCAGTGGAGCTCACAGTGCTCCAGCCAGGATCCAGGAGGATGACGTGCTCTGGCATTGAGAACTGGAACGGGCCCTTTGCAGTTTGATTCCTCTACAACTGCTCCTCATATCCATACGGCAAACACTGATTCCAGTGACTTCACATGCTTGACAGATTTCCAGCAGAAAGCTAATTAGCCCTGAAGCTGCTCCAGGAAGAATTACAGATTGCTGCACTCGGGACCTCTGTGTATCCCCCAGGCTTGGGGGGAGCACTGACCTGCTAAGAAATCCCTAAGGAATTCCCTCATGGATGATGGATGGCATCTTGGAGCAGGCTGCTGAAACCCCGCCTCATGGAGGAATCATCTGTCTCCAGCTTTCAGGAATGATCCTCCCTCCCCGAGTCTCTTCTACGAAGTCTGTGGCAATGTTTATAAAAAAATCCAGCTGCTTTGGCTTTGTGATACGATCAAAACTTGCATTTTTATGGTGGACAATGGGAAAATAAACCTGTCCCTGGAAATAGACAGGCTTTCCCATTCTTGGAGCATCTATTGAGTAGGGTGTGCATACAAAAGCCACTTATAAAACTGAAATTAAATGGCTTTGAGCAGCTCTGCTCGACCTTATTAATCAAAACCAGATATTAAACAGAAATCATCAAACTCATGAGCAAACACTCCCTAAGTGACCCACTCAGGGATATATAAGTTGTTTTTTGAACATCCTCATATTCAGAGCAACTTTTTCTTCTGAATTTTCGAACCTCTGAGAACACTGGAGAAGCTCAAAATGAAACTATCAGGGGTTTTGGGAAGGGCTGAGTTAATTCTGTAATGATGATAAAGAAGGTTCCCCTTGGCCTTCCCCAAGAAGGATTTCACCTGGAGAGAGGACATGCAGACTGGCACGTTAAAAAAAGGCATTTTGAAGGTCTCCAGCATATTTCCTGTATTATACAGTCCAATAACAGTTGTCCATCCATGAAACAATGCATGGATGTTGAAAAAATACTTTCAGTTTTCTTGTCCTGCTTGTTGTTGGATAACAAATGGAGAAGCCTCCTCCCATCCATCTAAACCATCCTGTGCGTGTTACCTGCTGGACTGCAGCCTGGTTTTGTTATCTCTTTCAAGTGCATTAAATCTGAGGCTGGAAAGCAACACCCTGTCTTAACAAACCTAAAGCAAAGCTTAAAGTTCAGCCTTTCCTAATCTGCCAGGGCTATTGAAGGCCATAATGCTCTCAAGTCTGACTTTGGAGGACACATGAGAGTGACACTTCCCCTCCCTCCCCACAAATCAACATTGGAAGGCAGAAAAACACTGTAAGATTGGGGTGGCTTTTTCATTAGACACCAAAAAATAACTTTGATGTGATATCAAATGGCATGGCAGCATGTCCAGGCAAAGGCAAGGAAGGAATTGCTCATTCCTTGCTGAGCCCTCTGAGCATGGATCAAGGAGACAACGGAGCAGTGATTAAGGTCTTCATGATGTTTTTGGAAGCCAAAATGTTTATTTTAAACCAGCAAATGTCTGGTTGGATTTTATTTTACAGGTGGAGGTTTGTCATATGGTCAATCAGAAGTTAAATTTGAATAATTCAGTGTACACTCCTTAACAAAACAGAACTAAAGGGACAATTTCAGAACTTTATCAGGGCCATAAAATCATGTCAATACTCACTGGCATCAGAGAGTAAACATTTCTGGATTTACCTGTTCCAGTTTAAAGATGTGTTGGTTAAAGTAGTGCTGCAAGCGCTCGTTGGCAAAGTTAATGCAGAATTGTTCGAAACTGTTGTTTTCATAGTCTTCAAACCCAAAAATATCAAGCACCCCAATGGATAAAGTCTGCAAGAGAAGTAAGAGTGAGGATTAGAATAAAATCACATAAAGTGGATTATCTGTACACAGTACATAATCGAAAGCACGCAGGCAGAAATTAAATATACTTAATAGCGGGGATTTAACTGGAATTGTTGATATTGTACTGTCTGGAAGACTCCTCCAAATCAGAGAGACACCATGTAACTTTAGATATCTGGACAAAAGGGCTTGTTCTAAGAGAAATGCCCTCCGAGAGGTAAATTTTTTCTTATTTACAAATAAATGGCCATCTTCAAAGGAACCTGAACCCTGTTCCAAGTTATTCTACTGGATTTAAGAATTCCCAGCTTGCTTTGGATCCTCCTGGCCCCCTCCTCTCCCCACACCAGCCAGGCAAGGAGAGGCAGTGGACCTCTGGCCAGGCGTATGTTGGCCCACAGGTGAGTGCAACCCATCACCTCCTGGCTCACACTGCGCTTCCTACCCTTGATGGGAGCAGAAATGTGGAACTTTCTCCTTTGTGTGGGTACTGATTTTCATAAAACTCGAGCCTTCTGCCTGTCAGATGGATTTGGGAAACCCAGAGGAAGAGGGACATGGGGATGTGTCAGCAAATAAACCTCATCCACAGAGGGAGCTGGGGTGAAAAACAGACTCAAAATACAGTTTCTGCTGCAGCTTCCAAGCCTGTACATGATGGTTGTGTTAAACACCTAATTCATAATTAGTTATAAACAAAACTCATATTGTGCCCACCCAGAAAGGCTGCTGTCATCAGAAAAGGAGTGAAGAGCCTGAAGGACACATTTGGAGAGAGCTCCACCAGCAGCTTGTTAGAGCACCATGCTCTGGGATCCAACCAAAGCTACTTCCTGCAAATAATCCATTCACCCTTTACAATTAATTAATTAATAAGAGAGGCAGAAGCATTAGCACTGGTCAAATGAGCCAAACCTCAAGTAGAGAGGAGAAATATCCCCTTCCCTCCACCTCAAAGGACGTAAAAGCTGCCAGGTGCCCTGGTTTTAGTTCTGTTGGTGTTACCTGCACTCTGGATTTTCTAAGTCTTCCATGCTAAGTCTAGCTTAATTCCACTGCCAGGAATATAAACCAGACTGTGCACAGGCCTCTCCACACTGCCTTTTGTCCATTTTCAAGGCATCACATCATGTGGGAGGAAAATATTCCTTCTGTGCCTGACTCCTGATCAGGGAACCACCTACGGCTGGAGCAGGCATGGCTGCTGTGGGCAGAGCGGCCACTCGGCTCTGACTTGGAGCTTTGTCTGACCTGGACTCTGGCCACTGGGACAAGCAAAAACACAACAAAAAAAGCATTTAAGCACAAAGATAAGTCTCTAACCCATTTTCCAAGAGCTCATTGACTACTTCATCTTTTGTCCAGGCTTTTCTCCCTATTCCAGGGCCAGACAGTCTCTGCCTCCCTGATGCCATGACAAGGATGGAGGCTCTTGGCCACTTTCCCAGAAGTTTGCATCACTTGGCGAAACACCCATGAGAAACAGTTCTTTGACCAGAAGATGGAAATTGGGAACCACTGGACCAAGGACTGAGCCTGGCAGAGAGATCCACTTTCACCCACTGCTTCCCAAGGCCCAGCATCTTCTCCTGCTTGTCCCGATGGATGTGGCAACCCTTTTGTTCACTGGGCAGAAATCTGCCTCATCTCCTTTTAAAATACATCTCAGGAGGAATTTTGCTTAAACTCTCTGTATGATTAGTGGATCATATTTTATCTATATTATCCATGGAAAAATTGATGATGGAAAACAGGACAGGGTGACTTTCCTCATCTCTCTTCACATCACCCTTGCAAATCCTGACCCCAACCGCCCCACTGCTGTTCAAACTCATCCCTACAATCCACAAGAGTTCAAAAAAATTCCCCCACATAAAAGTCTCTATTCCACCATATACAAACAAGACTTGGAAGATAAAATGCTCACACTTCCAGACTATTCATGGATTTAGTGACAACAGCTTTCGAAAGCATTGCATTGATGCCCTGTGGAAATAGTTAAGCCCCTGCCATGCGTGAAGACTTTAAGCTGAACAAGGTCTTTAAGCTCTCACAAACTTAATTTAATATGAAACAACTGAGCACAAAAACCCTCTCCCCTTTTTCCAGTCCTGTTTCATTTATTGCATTGAAACTGCTACCAAATATATTTCAATGCGGGCAGGGAAATACACTCATAAAGCAAAACAGAAGATTCACATATAGTAAAAAATAGCCCTGCCAGTTATAAAAGAATCTTATGGACATATTATATTTTAAAGCTGTGTTTTTATAATTTTTTTGCTGCCACCTAAAATTAAACGCACACAGAACTATAAAAATAATCTGCGTTTCACAAAACCACTGCAGGTGTCAAACCACACATCCAGAAGGAGGATGGTTAATTCTTCTCTGGTTGTTATACAGACTAAAACAGTATTTTTCTCACATCCCTGTGTTTGTAGCTCCTGAACTCCTCCAGAATACAGATTTTAAACTGTGTGGTTTTTTTGCAGAGTTTCACGCCAGAGAAATCCGAGCAGAGCTCTGCTCAGACAAACAGCCATTTGTCCTCTGCTATGATGCTCCCAAAAAAATGAGGCCAATGGATGCCACTTGGGAAAACTTTAAAACCTGAGAAATTTGGAATTTATGGCTGTTTTTCTGCTCTCTGTCCCTGATAAAGCAGCACAAATGTACAGAGTCCATTCTAGTAGCAAGGTGAGAAAACACCATTTCCATTGGCATATACAAGAATTAATTTTGCTAAACTGCCTGTAAAAAGCGTGTAATCTGGGTGGGTTTGGGATGAAATTTGCAGCCCAATACTTAAAAAAAAAAATCACAGGAGTTTAACAATTACGTATCTTTAAAGTCTTCAGCTTCAAATCCATCCTTTAAAAAGGTGTCATGAGGAAATCACGCAAAGATAATTTAGACCTCGACTCGCCAAGTCTGTGTGTTAATGCTGTTTATTTATCAAAACTAATATATAAAATTAAAAAGCATGACTGCATTAATTAGCATATCAAAATTCCTGTGATTAGAAGCGCATGTCTGTGAGGATTTTTAAAATTTGGGTGAACCCTGGGTCAGTGAGCACTTTCCGCTTGGGATGATGAAAAATGACCTCATGCTTTTCTTAAAATGTCTCAGCCATGACATTTAAACACAGAGCATGAGTTTTAAGGGCTTCTGGCAAATGATGGCCTTGCAGCTCCGTGCTCTCCAATTCCCAAAGTGCCAATAAATAGGGATCATTGGAGTTGATTTATGTTGCCCCAAATGTACGCTGGTGATGTAATTCCACCATGGAGGTACATTTTGGCAATCACAAATAGGTTTGCTTCAAATTCAGGGGAAAAGTCTGGTTTATTACTATTTTTAAATTTTTTTTATCTCTTTTCATTTTAGTAAATTCTTTTCATTTACAATATTCCGAAGGTGATACCGTAAAAAATCCCTCCCCCAAACCCCCAAACAAACCAAAAATCCATCTCCACTTCATCCAAAAGGACTATTCCAACCTACATCACCCCAATATACACGATGACCTATTATATAAAGTGAAAGGCAGTGATTTGCTACAAACTTGGAAGCTGGGACCTAAAATTAATGAACTGATGCACATTAAATACACTGCATGTCCAGCAATTCTTTCTCTGCTTCAGGTCAAAAAGCCAAGAATTAACTGGTTGGTTGAACTTAAATGAGTTTTCTTCACGGCCATGAGTCCTTCATGAATTCAACCAGGATTTTTTCTTCATGATCATTAATTGTAATGAATTTTCTTCATGGCCATGAGTTCCTCCTGTGTTCAAGCATGAATTTTTCTTCATGGCCATTAATTTTCATTTTCTTCACAGCCATGAGTTCACCATCATCCCCACGTATGTGGCACATCAGAACATGGCAGCAGGGTGATTTGGGAGGAAATTAAGACACTTCACAAGAACCAAATGGGAAAAGATTAAAAACACCCTTGGAAATGGCTTTTGATGCACAATGATCTCCACTCTATCATCGTTTTAAGAAGTGAGATGGACTTCTAGCAATTCCTAACCTGATTTATGGAAGGGGAATTCAGTAAGAGGCTCTGGGAGGTTTAGTAATCTCGTTCTCAAGAGAAAGGGAAGTCTCCGACCTCATTAATAAAGGTCAAATTTCAGACAGTTTATAGGGAATCATGAGAACATAAAAGGAACTAAAAGGAATCGAGAGAAGATGAAGGAAAAGGGAGTCGGAGCAAATCTGACCCATGGCAGCTCTGCCATTACCATAAACCAGGAGGTATCAAATAACTTAATCACAGCTTGGGTCAGAAATAATATGCTAGAAATCCTGTCACCAAGCAAGATAGGACAAATCCCACTGTGTTTTCCCAAAATATTTCACTGTACATTTAACTAAATTTGGATATCAAAGGTCTGATTTACATATTCCAAATATTTGCTGGACAATATGGAAGAACAACGGTCAGCTGTTTATTTTTCTTTGCCCAGCTTCATCTTTTGATCTTCTCCTTACTGCTGATATCAAATAAACACATACTGGGATCTGAAAATGATCTTGGTTCCCGTTGTCCCACTAAAATCAAATCTACACTCACAAAGACAGAAACTTCTGTATTAATTTTTCTCCTCAAATTCTCCCAAACACACTCTGAATTGAGATGGTTTTGAGTCTTGTTTTACCTCTGCATTATGTGATTATTATAAAAGAAAGCTCTGTGCCTCTAATCAATCATCTGACAATTTCTGAACCTTCTGAACCTTCAGGATTGTTTCAAAATACATCTTAAAATTCAGAGAAATATCAGTGTCAAGCATGGGCTGGGATTAATCCGGGACATTTGTGGCAGGGTGAGTCACATATTATTCACCCACTGCACACTCAGGAGTTTCTGAGGTGCAAGGCTCTATTTTGCTCTCATAAATCAGAGACTTGGTGTGTTTAAGAGATTTTTTTGCTGGTAGATGCCAGCAAGGAGACATCATCCAACTGCTGAGGTCTTGCCTTGTAGCAAGGAGGCGATCCCAGGGTTTGGAGACGCCACTGCTTCCAGTCCACCTCCCAGTCACTCATTGGTGTTGCCCAACCTCGAAAATAACATATGGGAGGCTAAGAGGAACCTGTATCCTCATCTGGGGTTTCTCCAAGAACGAGCTGAAAAGGATTTCAGGGGGATTGGGAAGTGGTAGGAAAAACCAGATTAGTCATCACTGGCTTCGTTTCTGTGCATGGTGATTGTTGGTTGGTGCCTCAATGGCAGCTGCAGAGCTCAGGATGCCCTTGGACACTTGTTGGCAGCAATGTTGTTCCTCGAGGGCAAAGGAGCAGCTATTCCCAGCCTTGCCCAGTCCAGGGAGACATTTCTTCTCCCTCTGTGGTGAAACAAACCAAAACGGGGGCTAAAAATAGGGCTGAGGAGGTGACACGGTGGAACTGCTCAAGGGAAAATCGGCTGGTCAATGTTTAACGAAGCTGCTCTGAAACGCACATAAATCTCTTCTTCACCGTCTCCACTCCTAAAATGGGGAGGATTTGTGCATTTTCATGATTTCTGGGGGATTTGTGGGAATCAATCCAATTCATAGAGGACTGCAGATAAACTGAACCACACTCGTGCCTAAAGCAGCAGATATTTCCTGGTATTTTGTGCACTGTCTTTCTGCTTCAGAAACTCTGGCACAAGTACAGCCCAGGATTGCCTGCCTGGATCTGGGTATGAGCACATTCCTGCAGCTCTGAGTCCTGGGCATTTGCCAGCATGGGTGGGTCAACACCACTCCCACCTCCTGCTGCCTGACCTGGATATTGCCATTATGATTTGGGGCAAAAAAAAAAAAAGGATCAGAAACCTGTGAATTGTGAATTCATGAGACGACACATGGAGGTGGGCAAGGAGGAAGGTGGTTACACTCCATGGGAGTCTTGGCTGGAGGAAGCAGAGGGTTAATGTGCAGCAGCAATGCTGGAAAAAAAGCAGGAATTTGGGCTGTTCTGGCCCTTACCTGCTGAGATTTGAGGTTGGGAACAAAAGTTTAACGGCCCATAAACAGCTACTGTGGTGCCTCACTTTCACAGCCATGCTGACTAAGCACACATGAGTGTCCTAGACTGATTTGTATTTAAATATTGCAGAACAGATAGTAATTTAAAAAAATCATTGGGTCATTAATAAAAAATAATTAGCATTTGAAATGCATTTCCCTGTCAAAACAAATCCACTTTTCTGGTTCACCAAATATGTAAACAGTGTGGTTTGTTTTTTCCTGGCAGCCCAGACAAAACTTCTGATGACTTGGAAAAAAATCAGGGAAGAACCCAACATTTCTAGTAAATATTAAACAGAAGGAGAGGCAGCATGTGCAGTCAGAAGGCTCGTTGGATGCTATCACTGTAACAACCCTTCTTTGTCAGAAAAGCATATAACTAGATTTCATAGGCATGTTTTTATTTCCAGTTCACAATTATGCTCCACAAGCCTTTTTTGGGATTAAATAAAGGAGTCACCACACTGAGAGTCTCTGCAACTTCAGTCCTACGGCACAATCCAAATGTCAGTGCTTAGCAAAAATCCTCCTTTTGGCAGCTGTGACTTTAGTTTGAATGCACAACCCCCCAAAAAAGCTCACTTGCTGCTGGGCCATGTCCCAGATTCCCAAGCCAAGGGTAGTTGGAGAGCTCAAAGTGCCTGTGTGCATGGACATGGATTTTTGGGTCAGTATCCCCCAGCCACGAGGAGTGTGGATGAGTACATGAGAGGGTTAGGGAGGATGTCCTGGGTCACAGTGTCCAGACTCTGCTATTGCAGGAAACTTCATGTTATTCCTTCCATCAATTGTTTGGGAAGCTGGTACAGCATTGCACCAGCTCCACTCTTCCCATCATGACTTTTTTTGTTTTATATTAATTTTTCTACTGTACTGCCTCAGTACCTACAGACATCCAGCTCGTTCAGCATTTCATCACTGAGCAACTTCATCAAAATGTGGTAGCAAGAATTCCATTTTTTCCTCCTCAGTTATACATGGTCCTCTAGTTTTACACTTAAGGAGGAAAATTATTTGCCATTGCTCTTGGAGCAGGTGGGGGAACTGGCTCTTGTGGCTACAACAAAATCTCTTCCCTGGTTGCTTTGAGCTTATAATACTTAAGGTGCTTCATCCTTCTCAGCTCAGCAAGCACCACTTAGAATAACGATGTACTCAGTTACGATCCGAGGAAAAATTAACTTCATGCTAAGCACCATGCCTGGGTAATATTTTATCACTTAGTTACGTATTTTAAAAACCCAAGAGAGGAGCCAAAAGAGCTGGTGAGATGTTACCTTGGTACTTTCCTCCATGTCCTTGGAGTTGAGGAGCGCATGGTTGATCCTGAACACGATCCAGTCAAACAGGGTGCTGTACAATGACTTGGCCATGGAATTCCGCACGGTCACAGCCTGAAATAGAAAATAAAAAAAGGTGATTGGAAATGATTCCTGCTCTGCACTAAAATGGCTTCTGCTTCTCAAGCTCCCACATCCAACATTCATACTTCTCCCTTGCCAAAGCTTTTGTCTGCTATTTTAATTTATGCCACGTATGTCAAGGGTCCTGACAGCATTGGGAATTGGGTGTAATCCCAGGGCTATGGGATGTGCCCCTGACTTTGCCTTGGTTTCTTTCATGCATTCGAGTGGTTGATACTTGAGATCACACCACAAATCCCATCACTGGTGGTGAAAGGAAAGAAAATAAATACATACATTTAATATAAATGTAATAAATTCACCAAGATCCTTGAAAGGTTTCCTGGGAGAGAAGGGAAGAGAAGGGTGGATATTGCACAGGAGCGACAGCAAACGATGTGAAAGCACAGGCCAGGACAGGCAGTGTCTGGCACCAGCAGCGGGGCTACAAAAGGAGCAGCTAAAAACCCCCTCTAGTAAATCTGAGTGTTTCTGAAAACTTGAAGTTTTCCAGGTACCACCGGTGGGAGCTACAAATCATGGCAGGCAGGTTCAGTGCTCCTCCAGCAGCTCTCCCAGAGAGAGGAATAACAGCACCGAGGAAGGGTCATCCCCACCACGGCCTGGATCAAAGAGATTCTGTTTGATGGGATGAAAGCTGAGATCAAAGGAAAATCCCTGAGCTTTTGGACAGGCACCTATATAGAGACCCAGAAAGCAGGAATTCCTATTTAAAGGTTATCTTTGTTCTTGCTGCTTGGGATTCTTCCTTGGTTTCAATTATCACCTTGAGCAGAGCTTTGGTACATATTAATCACCTAAAAACTTATGGCACTAGCCATGACTACTACATTTTTGGTTCATTTTAGCCACTGCAGAAGAATAAAAAAAGAACCAGAAGATTCCCACATAATTATTTCAATTAAACCCTGAACCGTAACAAATCATGGCTTGTCACACATTGCCATGAAATCCTTCTCACCAACGCTGCCTTTGAGGAACATCATCTGAGTGGACTCATGTCACTGACCCCAAGTGAAGGAATAAAGCTCATTTATCTTCTATCAGCTTATTCCCACTGCTTTTTCCCTTGATTTTTGGAGATAGCAGCATTTAGAGTGACCACAAGCCGTTCTGCCGATGTTTTGCTCTTAAAACGCAATTCAGCACATGGTCTCACTTCCTCTCCCTGTTCAGCTGGAATAGAAGGGATTAACGCAGTCATGCCAGGGGAGGTTTAGGTTGGATGTTAGGAAAAATTTTTTCATAGAAAGGGTTGTCAGGCATTGGAACAGCTGCCCATGACAGGGGTGGAGTCCCCATCCCTGGAGGGATTTAACAGATGTGTGGATGTAGAACTTGGGGACATGGGGTAGTGGTGGCCTTAGCACTGCTGGGGAATGGTTGGACTGGATGGGCTCAGAGGGCTTTTCCCACCTGCACAATTTCATGGTTCTGTGACTGAGGATGCTCACAGCCTCTGCAAGCTGCTAACCACAACGTGGTGGCAATAAAAAGTGACATCACAAGGTAACCACAAAATATGGCCATAATTAGCAAGGAATTCCTCACCCAAAAAACCGACCAAAACCAAGTGTGTGATGCAAATAGGTGAGCAACAGGACTGAGAGGATTTTGATGTAGCTCAGACCAAAAGAGCACTTTTAAAGAGTGAGCTCTTGAAATGCCTGAGTTCTCCAACAAGGGCTGGAAAGCAGCCGGCATTTCAAACACAAAGACCTCTAATTCCCACTAACTGCTTTTTCTTCCCTCTCCTGATGAAAAGGATCTGGGGAGGGTTTTTTGGCTGTTTCTATTAAAAGCAACATGAGTTGTTTTTGTGTGGGGACGTTGCTGTGTAATTTTTTTTTTTTTTTTAATTTCCTCAAATGTGAGAGAATATTTCAGTGATTAATAGAAAATTCAAGGCATATTGGCTATCCCTATGTTCCATCTACTTTTTTGATTAAACTGAAAGACAATCAGTGCCACTGTCACACCAGAAAATCAGTCTCTGCGGAAAGATGAGGGCCAAGATCCAGGAATGCCTCTCACTGCCCTAATGCTTTGTCCTGGCATAAACCAGCCCAATTAATTGCTCCAACGTGCAATTAAAAACAAACTCCATCTATATTTAAAGCCAAAAAGATCGCTGTTGTTTCTCTTACAGCATCATATGTGGGTTTATGTCACAATACTTTTCATTACCTTGTATTAGAGGCTACAGGGATGTGTAGGACTTCTCCCCTGATTGTCGCTGCTTTATTTTTTTTTTTCCAAAATAAACGAGGGTATCATTAAGCCTGCACCACTCCAGTGCTGAGGAATGCTGAGAGTGTGACTGCCACGGGTCTCCTGAATGGTCAGACTGGAAGTTTCCCTGACACCAGCATTGCCCAGTTTCCTCCAGAATGTGCAGGGTGGGGGATGAGCCACTGCTCTTATTCCCAAGGTGGTCTCAGCTACATGAAAAGCTGGGAAGTCCATGAAGAGGTGATTTCCTTGCTATGCTTGCGTCCCACAATCAGTGGCCCAGATCCCAAAGTGTTTAAGAGCTACTTTTAGAAGTGAAGGTTTAATCCCAAGAGCTGGTAGGAAACTCCTGGCAAAGCAATATACTGAGAATACAGGGTGGCTGGAGCACTTTGCCTTCATCCATTTAAAAAATACCAGCACTGAAATGAACCTATTTTAAATGACTCAGGGTTTAGAAGGACCTTTCTTTGTTTGAATTTTTAAATTTCATTTCAATAAAATATTTACTTTTTAGAATAGATCTTCATTGACATCACATTTTAAATAAAGCCCTTCACTATCCTAAACAGATTCCAAAACTACACAATCTGAAGACCATCAGGTAATATTATTTCTTTTCAAATTCAGGAGCTGCAGCAGCGCATTTAAAATAAGGTTTTATGCTTTATTTAATGATAAATTATTTATTTCTCTACCATCCTACATATCCTAAATTAATTCTAGTCTCTGAACTATATCCCATACATCACAGAGAGCTTGTCTTCTGGTCAACACTTACAGCTTCTGGTCTCTTCCACAAGTCTCTTTACATTTAGGCAGATCTGGAACATGGTGATACTCATCAAACCATTTTTATTTCCCTCACAAAGCAAAATAAAAATAGCTGCTGCAATGCCAAAACAAATCCCTGGGGATCAAAGGGAGCAGGACATGTTGCACCCACACGAAAATATTGCTGATTCCAAACAGAGACAGATCAAACGCGCTTTGACTTGGCGGGTCAGGAAATAAGCTACAGACAAGGTTTTAGTCAATAGTTTCCCGCTTATCAAGCTAGAAAGGATCTACATATTTTTTATTATATGCCAGAAACTCCACTTGTTGCATTGGCCAACTTTTGTTAAGATCCTGATATAACATATTTGGGTTTTTTGTAAGAATTCATTGCCAAATTAATTGTTCTGAAAGTTGTCATGATCAACATCGGATTCAGGCCATGTTAGAAACAGATAAACTTCTGGAAACATCTTCTGTCAAAAGGAACAAGGGGAAGACAAGCTTAAGAATTAAAATCTGCTTTTGAAGTGCTTTGGAACAAGGACTTACAGTTCCAGTAACAGCAGCCGATGTTTTAGAGGCTGGAAAAGATGTAATCTCAGGAACTCAAATTTGCTCAAATTAAAAGTCTCTTTAAAATACATTTGTACACATACAGGAGATTCTTAAGAACTGAGATTACAAAGTCACTAAATATATTTAAACAAATCTGTCTGCTGCGATCCCACAGCAGACCCTGCTCCAGGCAGGATCCCTCACTCTTGTCCTTCTGGACTTAGCTGAAATTTTAAGCTGGAATTATTCAAAATATTTGTTGGTACCCAGAAAATCCAGGGAAAGGAGGTGGGTTAAACTCCCCATCAAGCTTATACATTGAAAACTACAAGAAAGACATTGTGCGGTTGGAGCCAGAGATGGGAATGGAGCTGGGAAAGGGTCTGGAGCACCAGGAGCAGCTGAGGGGGCTGGGGGGGCTCAGCCTGGAGAAAAGGAGGCTCAGGAGGGACCTTGTGGCTCTGCACAACTCCCTGACAAGAGGGGCAGCTGTGGGGGAGAGTTGGGCTCTGATCCCACGGGATGAGGGATGGGACAAGAAGGAATGGCCTCAGTCTGGATCAGGGGAGGCTCAGGTTGGTGGAAAGGTTGGTCAGGCACTGGCACAGGATGCTCAGGGAAATGGTGAAGTCTCCATCCCTGCAGGGATTTAAAAGCTGTGTGGATATGGCACTTGGGGACATGGGTCAGTAATGGCCTTGACAGTGCTGGGGAATGGTTGGACTTGATGATCTTAAGAGATCTTTCCCAACCTAATTGATTCCACAATTCCAAGATGCTCAGGTAATCTTTTACAGACATTTCCACATGATTTTGCTGGAATGTCCCTCCATGCTCCTAACTGGATTGTTTTTATTGCTGACTAACCTAACACACAAGCAACAGCAGCAATAGCTCAATTTGAACAACAAAACCTCAAACACTTATACACTTTTCAGTCTAAGGGGAATAAACAAAGCCCAGAGAACAGAGGATGGGTGAAAGCAAGTGCTGAAGAACTTTGAAAGGCCATGAGCAAAAATTGCAGCAATATCCCAGTGACTGGATGTCCCAGGGAGCAGGAAGTAAAGAGATCCCACTGAGTTGAACTTGATGATCCTTGTGGGCCTCTTTCAGCTCAGGATGTTCTCTGAGGACAGAGCCATCAAGATGCTGCTGGAAGCTCCATGGTTCTAGTCACACTCTTCCACAGCCAAGAGGAACATTTTCTGGAGTGCGGAACGCAGGAACCACAGTGAGATCCAGAGTGGGACTGAAGAGAAGAGAAGAGACAGACTCTCTTCTCAATGACTCCATCAAACCAACCCAACCACGGAGTGTATCTGCAACAGCAACTAGCCCTTGGTGTTCAGCTTCAAGCATTTTTGACCCAAACAAATCCATGGATGAAGGGCTCTTGTAACCATTAAATACTTCCCCAAACATTCTGTTTCAGAAGAGCTAGACTAAAATGAAGAACTATTTGTGTGTCCAGGGTATTGCTCGACACAGACAATCAGAAAATTAGAAGACCAAAACAAAGCAAAGCTCATCACCTTTGCATCGCTTAGGAAGAGCAGGGTGTTGGTGCACTGAGCAATTCCGAGTAAATCATTCCAAAGTGGCATTTACATGACAGCTACAGGTCTCTAAAGACTTCAAATACCTCAGCTCACTGAGAGGTTTGTCCATGTTCCCTCATAACTAATGTGGAGGACAGCGTAGACTGACCCAGGACAGAGGAGAAAGGTGGTGGGTGGATACTTGGGTTTGAGCAGCTCTTATGATCATCAAAATACAACTTAGTATTACATTTGCACAGCCATGTATATATCTGAATTTGCCTAGGAGGGTTTCTGATCCTCACTCCATCACTGAAAACTCCGGAGAACAGCCGGCATCACATGCTGCTCTCTAGAAAAACAAAGACAAAAAAAATTCCAAACCCGTTTTTCATAGAAAAAGATGCCCTTTTTACACACCCCCATTGGACATCATGACCTATTTTAGGTCACTGCTATGAAAAATGCACCTTAGGAAGGGCACAGTGCTCAGAGCTGGGGCTTAGACCCCAGTCCCTGAGCACAGACTCAGTTAATGAGAAGTGGATTTAAGTACAACTGGAAAGTGAGTGCAAGCACCTAAACGACTTAAAGCCCTAATGAGGATTAAACACCCGTGGAGTTTATTAACTGTGACAACCCTTATCCCATCTCTCAGCATTATGCAAATCTAGGGAGCACCCATAAAGATGTGCTGACAGACTCAGCTGGTCAACACAACATTGCTGCACCTTCAACAGTTCTGGTCAACGTAATATTGTTAAATCCCAGTTTTTCACTGGGGTCATCAAAGGCATGGGGGAAAGCTCAGTGCACCCACTCCAGATTTTCTACAAGCTATGAGAACTTGAAAAACTGATATTTAAATGCCATTTCTCAAGCACAACTCTGGAAAATTCCTTGGATTGAGAAGACTTTTTAAAAGGCAGCCTGACTTGTTAGCCCCAAAGGCAACTTGGTGCTTTGCTGTTCAGTCTGTAAGACTTGCTGCATTGTTGGTCACGGTCCTTTTTACCTCCAGTTTTCCAGCATTTTCCCAGGAGACTCTGTGTGTATCCCATTACACACACTATAGATGTTAATTGCTCACACTGGATAAACACGTTGCCAGTGTCAGCATTCCCTACCAATGCAGAACTCCCACTCATTCCCAAAAATATGGCTTTACAAGCAACACTCCTTGTAATTTTCCCAAGAATCTGCAATAGCTCCAAAAAATCATTTGTTAAAATAGGAGTGATGTTGATACAGCCATAGGAACGACCTACGGATTCTTTCTCTCCTGGTGACCCTCCCCAGCTCTTCCAGAACATGAGGACACATGTGCAGCTGCTTCCTGCCCTCCAGGAGGAAAACAAGCAATGCATTCCCCTTTCAGACTCTCATCAACAAATACTGAACAATTACAGTAATTCCAAGGTGATAAGAAACATTTCTTTCTAGGTGTGAAGTTTGTAGGGTTTGGTGTAAAACATAAAGAACAGGTGTTCAATTATTTAAGTAAAGTTAGGCACCACAAAATACATTTTCTGCTGGTGGAGAGAAGAAACAGAGATTCCTCTGCTCTTCAGGAAATCAGACTCGAACACAGGAAGAGAGGCAATATCCCCTTTTCCCTTAGACCTTTGATGAGCTTCCTATAATTTCTAAACAAGGATGAAAGGTGTTTCCAATGAAATGTTTGGGGGAAGAAAAATGTAGCAGTAGAATTCTTCCTCTTCAGGAAATCCCTCCAAAAATCAAATCTAGATATGTGCTTTTTATGGCTCTGTGAGAGCTTCATTTGTTTGCTTTTCTTTTAATATGTGGAATAAATTTTCAGCACGTTCTCTGATTAATCAATTGGCATTTCTTCTCACAGGGATTTGGCATCCCAGGAACCCGTTAATATCCTATCACAGAAATTATTTAGCGAGCTACTATCATACACAGGATTTGATTTTCATTATCATTCGATGTCTGGTTTGAAATCCTTATCAGCCATTCCCTTTTTTCCCCCATTTATTCTCTAAGGTGAAATTTAGCTTCATAATTACATTTGTAGTTACTGTAACAGAAATGTCGCATTCCAATATGACTCAGAGGAAAAAACCCACATTGTAAAACCTACTGAATTTTGCCCATGGTATTTACCTAGGATTTTCAGATTAAAATCTCCTTCTTTCAATCACTTCTGTGGGTTTAAATGATGTATTTAATTTCCAAGTGGGGGAAAAATCATGAAAAGAGTGTATGCGTTTTCTTATTTGCTTCAAAAAGCGTGCTGTATGCAAATAAATGATTTAAGAAATCAGCTGCTATTCTAAAAAAAAACCCCAAAACTTATGCTTGCTTTTTTTTAAAAAAAATACACATATCAACAATGCTTGGCCACTGTGAAGATGGACAGGATTTATCCAAGATAAGAACAAGCAAAAGCAGGAGGAATTCAAGCTCTCCTAATGCACTTGATTTGGATCACCTAAAGGGATCCAATGACCAGGAACAGAAGCCAACCCCCCATTCTCAGTGAGCCCTGGATGTGCAGACAGTTGAAAACAGCCCACATGGGCACCTCAGAGATGATGATCTACAGCAATCACTAATCAAGATTTAAAAAAACAAACTGAAAATAGACTTTTATTTGAATAGCACTTACGGGTGCCAGATACCAATCATTGTGCTCGTGTCAGAGGAGTGGCAACCACATGTACTAAACACTATAAAAATCCAGTTTTTATCACTGACACTGTTACTGCTCCACAAGGGCGGAAAAAACCCACATGGAAAGGGGCTCCAGCCTGGGCTTGCAGTTGTAGGGAGAGAACTGCTGAGGGTTGTTTGCTGGGTCTGACATTCCTGTGCCGAGATGAAGCAGCGACGAAGGAAGAGAGAGACTGTGAGAGCTAAATTAGGGGAAGAGCGGAAAGCAGAGGATGGTGAGGAAGGAGAGCAGCACAGACACAAAACCTGCTGGAGCATCTATGGCTCATCACTGAAACCGGGAGAACATTTCTGGCTTTGAAGGAAACTGAGAGAAACCTCTCAGATGCTGGAAACAGACAAGGACTAAATCCCTCTCCTGGTCCAAATGTAGGTTTTGGTGCCTTGTTTGCAGAATCCCAGCATGGTCTGGAAAAAACCTTAAGGATCATCCAGTTCACCCCCTGCCATGGGCAGGGACACCTCCTGCTAGGCCAGGTTGCTCCAAGCTCCATCCTACATGCCCTTGGACACTGCCAGGGATCCAGGGGCAGCTACAGCTGCTC
>VZSR01003798.1:16032062-16141348 GCA_013398615.1 Brachypodius melanocephalos
CTGATGTTGGGGACCCCAGAGCTGGAGGCAGCTCTGCAAGTGGGGTTTCATGAGGGCAGAGTATAGAGGAAGAATCCCCTCCCATGCCATGTGTCCTACTCCATCCACAGCCAGCAGGATGAACACACTAATCCAGGATGAGAACACTGTGACATTAAAATATTTTAAAATTATTTTTTAGAAATAATTATTTTTTAAAATAATGAATTACTAGCAGTTTGTAATTTCCTAGAGTTGCAAGTAAGCAAATGGCTTTGAAGGACTTCCTTGTCAACCTGATGATACGTTGACATCGGAAAACTGTCTCTCTAGATAAACTTCTTGAGTTGACTTGTCCCATTGGGAGTTTTGGGAAGGGTGTTAGTATGGTTTGGGAAATCCCCTTAAAATGCCTCTAATACAGACTGGCAGGCTGGAGAAAGACTTTTGTCCAAGGAAGGTGATTGTGAAGGTACCAATTGGCCCAAGGTGGTCATGTAAGGTACTGAGAAACTGGTGCAAGAGGAGGGAGAGCACAAGAAGAATTAGAAAAAAGGTGTAACATAAAATTTGAAACTAATACCTAAACCCCCTCTCTGAATGTGAGAACTTTACACCTGGTTTAGTGACAAAGTCCTGAAGTGCCTTTGTGTTTGAGTGCTATGTGCATGACGCAGCATTGTATGGTAATGACATTACAGGCTATTTTTTCTCATTGGAAAATCCACCCATAAGTTCTGGAAAACATCACTGACGCTTGCAACTCTTGGATAAAATCCACTGGCAGGACAACCTGCTGCCTCCCATCTCCAGGGTGATAGTGGAAGGTTTCTGCCAGGATGTGGCAGCCAGCCAGGAGGGTGGGAGCCAGAGATAGTGCAAGGCTTCAGTGCTTTGTTCTTATTTTTAAAAGTTTTTCTTTGCAGGTACATTTCTAGTATTAAAGCATAAAATGAATCTTTACAGGAATGTTCAAACTACTTTTAAGCCAACTTTTCCTCTTTTGTTGTAATCAAAAATAAAAAAAATGCATTTTTCACTCCTTTTCTTTCAGTGATGCCTGGTTCTTTCAATTGTTTCTTTCTCCTCCTTAACTGTACACAAAAATCATTAAAAAACCTTTCTTGCAGGCTGAAGCCAGAGTGGAGCATTGACGACCTGAGTTCTCTTAGGGAAACGACCCAGGAGAATGACAGGGTTTTAATAAGATGTTCAGATAAAATATGAGTGTGGAAAATTACATCATACTTCTCCCGCCCGAGCATGATATAACACTCCTGGATGCCAAGTCAGGGATTAAGTTTGAGTCTGATATCCTGCAAGAGTACTTTCCTCTGGGTGTTAAGCCCCTGTTTTAAAAAAACCCTAATCCTGCTTGTCTCAGCCCATGCCCTGTGAGCCAAGAGGGAACTCCAAAGGCTGCTCAGTTCATCCCAGACACAGGACATGGATGTGGATGGAAAGCAGATATGCTGGGTCACAGCAGCAAAGGGAGCGGAACAGCAGGAAATCACGGTTTCCCTCCCCCTACACACGGGTGACTCGGGACTCACTCAACGGGCTGAACATAGTGGTAGATCAGTTCTGGGTCATGAAAAGCTCGATGTGAGCTGTCAATGTGCTCTGGGAGCTCGGAACTCTCCCATGCCCTGGGGGCTGATTCCTCAGAGTGGGCAGCAGGAAAGGGGGATTCTGTCCCTCTGCTCTGCTCAGGTGAGACCCCACCTGCAGAGCTGCTTCCAGCTCTGGGGTCAGCATCAGGAGGATGTGGAGCTGCTGGAGCAAATCCAGAGGAGGCCATGAAGATGTTCTAAGGGCAGGAGTCCCTCTGCTCTGGAGCCAGGCTGGGACAGCTGGGAGTGTTCACCTGGAGAAGGCTCCAGGAAAACCTCAGAGCCCCTGCCAGTGCCTGAAGGGGCTCCAGGAGGGCTGGAGAGGGACTTGGGACAAGGGATGGAGGGACAGGACAAGGGGGAATGGCTTCCCACCGCCAGAGGCAGGGTTAGATGGGATATTGGGAAGGAATATTTCCCTGGGAGGGTGGTGAGGCCCTGGCACAGGTTGCTCAGAGAAACTCCAAGCCCCATCCCTTTAGTGTCCAAGGCCAGGCTGGACAGGGCTGGGAGTAACCTGGGCTAGTGGAAGGTGTCCCTGCCCATAGCAGGGGGTGAAATTAGATGATCCTTAAGGTTCCTTTCAGCCCACACCATCCTGTGATTTTGTGATTCTCACACTATCTCACATACATTCCCACTGAAATGCTTCGTGTGCTTCTGTGAATTCCTGTGATTTCTCAGGAGTAACACTGGAAGTGTCAGAGTGTTCCTGCAACTGCCCTCTCCTTACTCATCCTTTCTGTCATTAGACGGATGCAAACACAGAAAATGAACTGGAAAACCTCTGAAGTGGAAAACCTCAAATAAGAACAATTAAGAACATCTTTTGTGGGTGTGTTGAAGATCTAGCTATTGTGTCCCTGCTGGTGTGGCAGGCAGGTTTGGGAAAGGACAGATAGGAGACCCATCACTCTCATTCCCATCCCCATCCCAGGCCAGAGCCTGCCTGCTGTTTATTTTTAGAGATGATTTCAAGTCTTGTCTCTGATATTGTCACTTTGCAGCTGATCACTGGAACACACTGTGGTTACGCTTTTCAGAAACAGCCCCCAAGTGCAGCCAGGAGCAAAGGAAACTAACACAAATCTTGTTACAGATTTTCTCTGAGTCCTGACTGCAGAGCCAGGTGGTTACGAGCATCATCCTCCTAAAAAGATTTCACTCAGAGCCTTTGGATTTGGATACTGTGCTAGAAAGTGTCATCTGTAACAAATCAAAACTGAAAAGAAAGGAAAAAAACTCACTCCCTCTTCCTGAAAATTAAACCCTCCCAGAAAACAAGGCTGCAGTTCTTGCTTCTCCTGTAGAGAAGATGATGAAAGGAGACACATGGAACATCCCTTAGGGAAAGGTGCTCACACAGAGCTGTCCTGAGCCCACCACAGAGCTACAGGAGAAAGGAGCCACCATGCAGCCAAGTTTGAAGGGTCCACTGATGACAAAATGTGTTTTCCTCCACCTTGGTGCATCCAGAGTCTGTTCTGCCAATGGCATGAACTGAGCTCCCATTTCACCCATGTTTTACAGTGAAACCAGCACAAAAACCAATTAATAAATTACTTTGTGGCACGAGAAGAAGTTGTGTGACCTGATGTGAGGAGGCCATATTTAGGGAAATTTGCTCAGCATTTACAGGCACAACGTACCAGGATCCTCACCAAGGAGTCCAATCGATCACCAAAACCTGTCTTTGAGCCTTTAAAAGCCAAATCCTGCCTTTAGACTGGTCTTTCCCAAGCAGAGGCTGAGTGTAGACAAACTTGTTCTGCCAGTGCATCGTTGTCATCATTCCAGGTTATTTTTGCCACTGTTTTTTGGCAAGGTTTCCCAAAGAGAAGTTATTTCTCATCACATCTCAGCTGTTACTGCTGTAGAGGTAAAGTTTGTGCAACAGATCCTATCCAGCCACAGGATTTCTACACCTCCTCCTCCTTCAGCCACTGATCAAAAGCCCTGGGCTGAGGAAAATAATCAACCTGAATTTATTCAGATTAGGATTACACATGAAAATCCAATATTCCAAGCAACTGTACCAAAATGACATCCCTTGTGGGAAGAGCTGGCTAACTAACCCAGAAATGCCTTGCCTGCATTCCTTGAAAAGTTTTCAAATGATTTTATAGAAATTTAAGTAACTAAAAGAAGTCTGTGACATTAAAGCAACTTTTGTGTAATCAGATGTAATTAAAAGAATCCTTTTAAGAGCTGCGAACAGATTTGATTTGAAAGGGCAGCTGGAGTGGGCTATAGGCAGAGCAATCCATGGAAAGTCAGCATTTCCCCTCCTAAAGTCCTCATCTTGCACTTTGTTCAGGAATCTTGGAATCCCAATGTCTTCCTTGTTTTCCCAGACATCAGTGCCAAACAAATAACAGGAACAACAGTTAACACACAGGAATTTCCATGTTGGCACAGAGCAGGAGAGTGACTGCAGCAGCTTTTGCATGAGGATGTGCATTGCCAAGGGAAAAGTGAGAAACCTCATCCCACAAATAGGTTTCTTCTGAAGTTCTACCCTCCCAGGTTGTCCTCCTGTCCTGAAGCAGAGACACTTGCTTGGCTCTTAAAAGCTTTGTGAGGTTTCAGTTTTATGCAATTAATATTTTTCTATGAATTCTGAATCCACTCATCAACATAGCAGCTCTTCAAAGGGCTCCTGCTGAGCACCTCATGTTAATAACCTGTGGTGACAGTGAGTCTCCTCAGCTAATGGGTTTGGGGATAAGTAGGTGCTTTCAGCAGTTCTGCTGCTTTCTATTCCATTAAGTGTCCCTGTCCTCGTACATCAGGACTGAGAATTTTCATTTCTTCATGCTATTAATTATTTTGTCTCCTTCCCACTTACTCTCCTTGAATGTTTTCAGGCTCATGATTAATTGCAGCTATGATCTTTTCCTTAGTTGCTTTTTTTTTAACATCTTAGGTAATGTTCTGCCATTTGAGCCTGGAACTCTATTTCTCCTTCCTTATAATGAGCTGAAAAAGGCATCAGGCATTCCATGATATAGAGAATAAAACATCACTCAGTTCTTTGCTGTAATGAAATACTTTTTTGACTCATTACAGTTCCCTCCACAAGGCTTCTCTACCTTGTGTCTCTTCCAATTAACTGTTACTGGGCTGAAAATTAAGTGTTTGTGCTGAAAATGAGATGTTCTCCCCGATTTAAAGTCCCTAACACAGCAGAGTTTATAATCCCAAATAACCATCCTGTGACGGTCATTCCAAGCCAAAATTCATCCCAGGTGAAGAAGGTCCAGGTAAAGTGATACTTGGTGACGTGAAAAAATAAAATCTAATGATTTTGTGGCACCAGAAGAGAAAGATGAGCCTGGCCCACCCCTCCTAGGCAAATGTCCTCTCCTCTCTCCTCCTCCCAAAGGACACAAATCCAACTCTCCTCCCATTCCAAGAAGTCTCTGGCTCTGCTGAGCCAGCAGAGACCCAGAGACAACGAACATGAGAGGATGAAAGTACAATGAAAGCGAAGCTGTGGAGTCCTCAGCAAATGCTTTCAGAACACCTGGAGTTTCCTCTCCTGCTTTGTTGTCACCCAAAACAACAAGGTTCAATGCTCCAGCCCTTGGAGCTTCTCCGTGGCCCCCTCTGGACTCTCTCCAACAGCTCCACATCCCTCTGATACTGGGGACCTCAGGGAAGAGGCAGCTCTGCAGGTCAGGTCTCATGAGAGCAGGGCAGAGGGGAAGAATCTCCCCTCTCCCTGCTGCCCAGGTTATGGGGGAGTTTGGGGCTGCTGGCCCAACATCTGCTCCCCAACAGCTGCTTCCATTGCCTTGCTGGAGGTACAACTCAGTCCCTTTCAGTTCCTGAGTTTTCAGACACTCATTTCCCACTTACAATTCTGAACACACTTTCAGTTAAATACAGGGCATGCTTATAGTGACACCCATCACAGCAAACAACCAGCTCCCAACAGCTCTCCAGAATTAAAGGAAGGCAAGGATCAGGTCAGTTGTTGACCAAGAAGTTGTCTCACATCTTTTATTTCCCTTCTGTTGCACAATTTCACATCATATTTCTCCCAAAAGTGTGAATTAATTTGCCTTCTAACCCTTAGGGTAAAATGTCCTTCATCACATATGGCTTAAAATTACAAAGATCTGTTAAAATTATGTCTATTAGCAAAGTCACTTGCTTAAGAATCACCAACCATATTGGTTAAATGAAGTTAATGAATTGAAAACATCATGGAATTTTTCTTTCTTTTTTCTTTCTTTTTTTTTTTTTTTTCTTTTTTCTGGAGGAATGTAAAACAGGGCTTGCTAACAGATGTATTTTCTTTGACAATGAGTTTTTTCTCATCGGATGAAGAACAGAGAAAAAATGCAGAGACTGGTGAAAAACAGACAAGCAGGTGCTGGACACCAGCCTGATAAACAGAACAGATGGGATGGAAATCAGGCAGGGATGCTTGCAGAGCTCAGCCACAGGCTCGTCTCCAGCACGATGGAAAGGGGATGGAACCACCAACCAAGATGGATTTGAGAGAGTTAAATGAGTGGATGAGTCAAAGCATATTCTAATGGCCTTGGAGACCCGCAGCAAGCAGAGATGGAAAAAACCTGAATTCCTTGGATTATTTAGATAGGAGCAGGAAGACAGATGTGGCCCAGGAGGGCAGTTCCTTGCATGGATTAAGATGATACTCAGATTACAAACAGGACAAAGAAAAGATTTTTAGCAACCTTCAAGGTCTCCACAAAGATGTGGCTGAAGTGCTCTGCTCCTGCATGTTTCCTACCAAACATCACTCAAGTCACTTGATATTTAGGGCACTCTTTTTTTTTTTCTTTTGAGTACCTGAACCAGCAAATGGCCTGTGAAACTTTCCTACCTCGGTATGACTGCAAAAATGCACATAATAATACATGAAAAAAAAGCCCAGAGTCTGGAGTTGAGGGGCACTTTGAAAAGGACAACAGCAACTCAAAGCATGTTAGTTTGCTGCCCCATTTTTCCCTTTTTCAGCTACGTGCCTGCTGTATTTTACCTGATCAAGGAGAAGATGGCTGGTCTGCAGAGATGCCCAATGCTCAAGACAGACCTGAATCAAAGTAGTCCAATCACCACTGCTACCACTGATGGCTCTATTGCTCCCATAGCCTTTTCCAAGGGTCCTTCCCATTGCTAAATGAAGTGGAATTCTCCAGCTCACTGTTACCAAACACTGCACTGTGATTTCTCTGGAAACCCATGAAGTGCTGCTGGCTCCATTAATGCACCATCTCGCTCCTGATAAAGTCTTTGGCAGCTGTTTTGGACAACAGCCCAAGACTTCAGCACACAAGTGCAGCCTTTCATGTCTGTGCAGCCTTTTTCCTAAGTTTATCTACGGCCTAAAGCTTCTAAATCTTTGTGCTTGCCCAAACTGTGCAGCTGTTACAAACACTGCATTAAAACACCATCCAGTGCTATAAAAGGAAAAATGGATGGTTCCAGGAGGCAGCTCCATGGTAGATGAACCAGTGTGGCTCAGGAGGTAAGAGGCAGCTGCCAGAGATGAATATAAGTATTATTTATGAATGTTGTGTTGTTGACTGCTAGAGGTGCTGGAGGTGCAGCCAGAGAGGATGGCAGCTCCCTGGCAGAGTCTCAAATCAAGCCCATGTTTGCCATCAGTGCCATAGCCATGAGAGGCAAAACAAAGCAGTCTTGATTTTTCCCTGCAAAACCAGATCTCCCCTTGGTTGCCCTCTCCTTAATTTCAGAAAGAGCTATAGCTCCAGTGACATGGGGATGTACTCAAATGTTAATACAATGGTCAGTCACAACCTGTAAACAATAAACCATGAGTTACTGAACGATGGGAAAAGCTGATGGCACTTTATGCTTTGTAGGGTCTTCCTGGAAAAACCATGTGCTCATCCCATAATTCCTGTAACATCTCAAGTATGTTAACATCTCTTAGTCTCTCATTGACTAAGAATCCCACCCTAGAATTTGGCTCACAACTATTTATTTGCTCCTACCTATGGCCCTTCTCGAGGTGCTGCCACCACACACCTTGAACACTCCTGGGTAAAGTAAGATGAAACCTTCTCTCTGCTGGGAAGAAATTGCTCAGCTGAAGACAACAGCACCAGCAACTTCTGGCACACAGAAGGCACCAATTTTAATTGCCGGAATCCTACCTTGGCACTGAACTTCAGTGTTACATTTAAGCTGTTACCTGATCTAGATCAAAGATTCACAGACAGTTTGACTCAGGAGGGATCTTAAAGCTCATCCCATTCCACCTCCTGCTATGGGCAGGGACACCTCCCACCAGGCCAGGTTGCTCCAAGCACTGTCCAGTCTGCCCTTGGACAATTCCAGGAATGGGACAGCCACAGCTTCTCTGGACAACCTGTGCCCAGAGAACACCTCCTCAGGGAGGAATTCCTTCCCAATATCCCACCTAACCATGCCCTTTTTCAGTTTGGAGCCATTTCCTCTTGTCCTGTTACTACAGGCCCTTGTAAAAACTGACTCTGGAGCCTTCTTGTAGGCCCCCTTCAGGCACTGGAATCCAGTCCTTGGATCCTCCCAGATCATCCAACAGAATAATTATATGTGGGCAAGAATCAAAAAGTCTTGACTTTATTAAAAGAAACAAAGAGTTGATAAAGTCAATATTTCTGCCTAACTTTAAAATGGCACATTATTCCTGAGGGAAAAGCCCAACTCATCTCCTGGGGCAAAGCCATAAAGAGGAAGTCCTAAGAAAGGAAGTACAATATGAATAAACAGAGAGGAGGTGGTTGCCAGTTGCAGTTTGTCCTTCAACACTGCAGGCTTCCAACTGCTGGGAGAAGACAAGATTTCAGAAAGACCTCAAGAGCCCCTTCCAGAGCCTAAAGGGGCCCCAGGAGAACTGAAGAGGGACTTGGGACAAGGGCCTGGAGTGCCAGGACAAGGTGAAATGGCTTCTCACTGCCACCGGGCAGGGTTAGATGGGAAGGAATTCCTCCTTGTGAGGGTGGAGAGGCCCTGGCACAGGGTGCCCAGAGAAGCTGTGGCTACCCCATCCCTGGAAGTGTCCAAGGCCAGACTAGACAGTGCTTGGAGCAACCTGGGCTAGTGGAAGGTGTCGCTGCCCATGGCAGGAGGTGGAATGAGATGAGCTTTAAGGTCCCTCATAACTAAAACCCATCTGTGATTCCATGATGTTTATCCACAAGTTGTCCCCACTTTGCAATACCTTCTACCCAAAACATGCCAGAATAAAAGACATAGTTTCACCCAAATTACTGCAAAGATGAACAGAACCAGGAACAGTCAGTCTGGTATCAATTCCTAACTGAAGGAGAATGTTTCGAGCGACCTGCCAAGTGTTCAAACCACTGTTTTTTAAAAAAAGCCTCAAACCACAGGACTGTGTTTCCAATCAGTGCACAAGAAGAAGGCAGGAGCACGCAGCCAGCCAGGAATGTGACATCACTGCAAATCCAACAAAGGCACTGTTGGATTTGCTCTCCGTGTGCTCTGGGGCTGCAGCTCGGGAAAGGGGAAGAGAAAAGGCTTGGCTTGGAAAATAAAACTCTAGCCTCAGCTCTGAAGCCTCCAAAATACCAAAGGGAGGGATCCCTTCAGGCCAGCTCTGCCCATTCAAGACTATTAAGGTGACAGTTGTCACAGCAGGACCCTGAGGGCACAAATCCCTCAGGAGCCAGGCTGGGATTACGGAATGATCACACTCACTTTCCACGAAAAGCATTTCTGCATGGAGTTGTCATCTCCACACACTCCAGCACTGATGAAAGGGATTGGCAAATGTCAGCACAGAAAGTGAAACATTCCAGAATGGAGCAGATGCACACGGAAACCTCATCAAAACTCAAAACCCATCACAAATTTAAATCTCAAGCTTTTTACGTGGAATCCCACATGGTTTGAGCTGGAGGGCACCTTAAAGCTCATCTTGATCCATCCCCTACCATGGGCAAGCCTCATCCAACCTGGCCTTGGACATTTCCAGGGATGTGGCATCTATCACCTCTCTTGCAACCTGAAGATTGGTAGATCCAACCTGCTCTTCTTGATGGTGTAAAGAAGCAAGGACGTGCTAAAGTGACACTGAATATTTGACACCTGTTTTGAGAGCCTGTGGAGCAGAGTCTTTTCCAGACAAATTCCACTGAAACTTTCAGTGCACCAAGCTACAAAAAATCCCACAGGCGTCTGAAGAATAAAATAACTGCTGTATTCATCAGGAAAGGCAGCTGCCCATCAGCCACAGAGGTCGTGGTGGGAGACTCATGTCTACAAATCCTCAAACCCTCAATGGCTCCATCCACTGGAGCCAACTATAGTGCTCCTTTTTTAAATACCCAGGAATAATCAGCCCGTTGATTCCCAAGAGTCCAGTGAGTCATGAGTGGGGATTACCAGACATCTTTGTGAAGTCCCAAAATATCACATGAATCCCACTCTTCTTTCCTGATTCAGATAGATCTGAATTTCAGTGACTCCTCCTACTTCCTTAGCCAGAGGAATACCAGGAGAGGAACTCTTACCATGGGTAGGTTCAAGTTGGAGCATCTCAAATTCTGCTCTGGGAGAAGTGAACATGCACCCAGAGTGAGGTCACTGCTGGATGAAATTTGGTGGTCAGGATGCTGATGTTAGGAGGTGAACAAAAAGCACAGGAGGTGCTCATCTTAACACAATTCACAGCGTCTTCCAAAATGATTTTGTCAAGGAGATCACATCAACCATTCCCAAAGGAGATTTGGCTCCTTCGTCTTTCCCCACAGCCACCACACCCTAATCTTTCTTTTCATCCACTGATGTTGGTGATAAACCTTTCTAAGAGAACATTTGAAATTTGGGAGCAACCATATCACCAAAAACATTTGGGAAAGCTCTTGAGAAACTCATGCTGAGCCACTCTAAGTTCTAAAGACGCGTCTTCCAACTCAACAGAAAGAGCATAATCTGGGGGATATAAGAAGATTAGAGGCAGAAATACCCAAAACAAGTAGTTTAGGAGAACAGAACTTATGTATTTTGAAGAATATAAGAGGAAAAAAATTGTTTCTCTTTACCAGCCATAGAATAGAATTCAGAATTCCTGAAAATCCCATTTAAATCCTATATAATTACACTGGAGTCTGAGAGAAGCTGATGAAGTTGTGGCTGCTCCGAAGCATCATACAAGGGCCCAGGTTGTGAGGGGTCTGAGGAAAAGCTATTGGGAATCTCCTATGGAGGTCTGCAGCTCCTGCCATACAAGAACCACTACTAACACAGGCACTCAAGAAGGCAGTAAAAATCTCCTGGAGCCTTGGGTCAGCACTCTGCTGTGGAATCAGTGCTCCAGCTCAAGGAATGATGTCTGGAGACAAACACCTGCTCCCACACACTCACTCAGCAATGCACAGCTCTGCTTTGGACAACTCTTCATACAACCACAGGTCATTAAAGCACTCAGAAGCCATCAGAATAAAGTACAAACCTGCCTTCCAGGAATGGAATAGAAGAAAAGTCAATCATTCCCTAGATTAGGACACCCATTAGCTTCTCCTACATTATTTTGACATAAATAAGTAAAAATTGAAAGAAACTCTGAGTGTGCATCTCAAAGTACTGAAAACCATTCCAAGAGCTGCCTTTTAATAACAAACATCACGTACTGACCTCTGCCAATTTGTATGGTAAGATCAGCTTCTCTCCCACTGTCACTGTCTTTCTGGTCACCAGGGCCTCAAACAGCATCTCTTCTTTCACCTAAAACAAAAGTACAGGTGTTAATGATTATTCTAGTGATCTTTTTTAATTTCAAATCCAGTTTAAAAAAATGCTAACATTTAAACTTTAAAAAAATTTTAATTCAGTGTAAATACATTCAAATTTCAAAATTTAATTAAAAAAAATTAAACTACTTTTACCAGCCCTTGCAGCATTAAGTTCAGTGGGTAAAAACATGCCATTGGGAGGAGCCAATTCAGCACATAAATCCAGCATCAGAAACCTAACACCAGGGTATTCAAAGGAACCTGATTTTCTGCATTCAGGCATCCCAGCTGTAGCAATTTCCCATCCATTTCCTTATTTCCAGTGTGGCTCCTCCCTACCACACTTTCTCTTGGCAAAATAAGTCATCTTTCTAGTGTTGTCAAGATGAAATCATAGAAATTACTCTAGAATAAGCCAAGCAGTGCAATCAGCTTCAGAGATATACAAATGAAGGAGGTTTTTTTTTATGCTTTTAAGGGTGGGGAGGAGTCAGAAGGAGGAAGAAACCCTTGGAAAAGCACCTGATATTTACTCTGCTATTGGCACTGGATGTTTACTCCCTAAAGCTCCAGTTCCTGGCAAGGTGACAGTCTCTAATCAGCCCTCACAGGTTTGCAGAACAAAACTCAGTTGTGTAAACACAGATACTTCAGCAAAGAGGAAAACGGTGCTGACAAATTGAGTGTACCTGCAGCTATTGGGGAAAAGCCTCTTTCCCAACCAATTTCAACTCTCTTGCTTTGAGGAATTCAGAAAGTGTCCTCTCCCAGAATATATCAGTTATACCTAAAGACTTTGAACCTTTGACTGATCTTCACTGAACTTCCAAGTCTGGAAATCATCACTCTGGATGAAAATCCTGGAGCTCAGAATTAATGGATGTGGATTGATACCAAAGAGCTGCACTGAAGTCTCTACAGACTGCTTATCCTACCTGAAGGACTCCAAGCAGGCACCAGACCTCCTCTGGACATCTCTGATTGTTCAAAATCCACATTCTTGAAGCCATCCAAGGCCATATTTTTATCACAGGGAAACCATTTATGATTTGACATGGAAAATGGGAAATGTAGAGGTCTAACAATTGGACTCAATGATCTTAGAGGTCTTTTCCAACCAAAACAATTCTATGTATGTACTTTGTCTTAATGGTTTAATCCAGGAATTAGTATGAAGAGGAAATGCAAGCAACACAGTGGAAGGTCAGGAATCTCACAAATGATAGCAATAATTATGCCCTTCTGTACAAAAATCTCCTTCTGCCAAAACTTCTATCATGGGAGTCTCCCTGATAAAATCCAGGGAGTTTTCATATAACTGATTCTTCCTGAAACAAGCACTTGTTGCTGTGGAAATCAGAATACATCAATTCACCTGTATATGATGTAACCTGCCAGCAAGGTCTCCATCACTGGACATGACACTTCAAGGTTCATTTCCTTAGTGCTCAGCATTACTCAGGAGCCCCCAGTTTCTACAATACAATTTTACCTTTCAAAATCAAGCAGGGAAAAAATAATCTCCTGGTTCATCCAGAGATCCACAGCAAAATTCCATATTTGGTTTCTATTCCTCTACATTCATCAAAATACGTGATTTTGTAATTTTCGGCTCTGTGGGCACTTTTCTCCAGCAGCTCTTGACTGCAGGACCATCAGCTGCTGTCCCTCAACTGCACAACTTGGAACAAAAATGAGTTTCACACCATCCATTATCCCACTTCAGGGATGCTGCAAACCCACAGCCAGCATGTTGGCTTTTTTTAATTATCCAAGGCAACGAGGAACAGGGGTGTCAGATGGTTCCTAATCAAAACAGTCCAAAGAAATATTCTTCAACAACATAAACACTTCCAAGTCCCAGATTTGTCAGCAAACACAGGGATTTTAAGCAATTTAAACTACCCACGCCATCCCTCACCATCCTCATCTCATGGTCACCCCAATTCTTTCTCCCCCTGCTCTCTGGATGGAAGAAACCTGTGGATGTGCATCCTTCATCTCCTGCCCCAGGGAGAAACCATTGAATCATCTTCTTGTACAAAAGCACTCTGGGCATGGATGGGAGTCCTGCATCTCCCCAGGCCCCTGCCTGCAATTACCACCCAGTGGAGCTTGATCTCGATTCCTTCAGCGCCTCTGATGAACACCACGGGTGCAACCAAATCATCCTAATCTGCATTCAAGGTCACAGCATGAAAGTAGCTGACTCCTGATGCCAGGGAGGAGCCACGGGAGCTCTCTAAAGAGAAACTCAGCACGTGCTGATGAGTAAGGACATGGAGATATTGGCAGCTTGCCCACATCCTACACTTCCTCCTCCAGTAACTGTGAAATATTAAAATAGGGACAACCCGTTGGTGCAGGGTAGCAAAGAGGAGAACACCACTTCATCCTTTACTTTGTGCCCTGGGAGTTTCACTCTTGAGTGCCATTTCATGGATTTGTGCTTCCTGGTGCTAAAGGGCATGACCTTCCCTCCCTCTTAAACATGGCCTGCAGGAGTTTAGATCTTAATTACAGGGACAAAATGCAGATTTAAGACTTTGTTGCCATAAGTGGGCCCAGAGAGGGCTGGAGGCCTCAAGCTCCAAGAGCTAGTGAGGGGTGACCAGCAGAGCCACAGCTGGGAATGTCAGTGGAGCAGGGAGCCAGCAAAGGCTGGGCTGGAGCCAAGGCAGGCAGAGGCTGCTCCTCCAGTAATTCTGGGGTATTATGCTAGAGCAGCTGAACAAAAATGAACCATTTCCAGCTGGAGAGCAAGAAAACATCAGGTTTTGTCTCTCCTTCCATATTTGAGAAAGGGATTACAGTGCTGAATGCTCGCTCTAAAGATGCCTCGTGTGGAGTAACTGGAAATAATTTCAGATTTCTATCAGCTTTTCTTGGAAAAGAGCTGAACCTTTTCCTCAGACTTTCTTTCAAATAACCAGTGAGTTAGAAAGGATGTGAGGGAATGGCTGGAGCTGTGTTAGGGAGGCTTAGGTTGGATATTACGAAAAAGTTCTTCCCCCAGAGGGTGGTGGGGCACAGAACAGGTTCCCCAGGGAATGGTCACAGCCCCAAGGCTGCCAGAGCCCAGGGAGTGTTTGGACAATGCTCTCAGGCACAGGGTGGGACTCTTGGAGTGTCTGTTCAGGGCCTGGAGTTACACTTAATGGTATTTGTGGATCCCTTCCAACTCAGCATATTCTGTGATTCTCTGAAGTTTTCTGACTCTAATTCTGGCTCAAAAAATTGCATCCAATGATGCAAATCCTACTCATTTCAGGGATGTTGGACCAGATGAACTTTGGAGGTCACTTCCAACCTCAATCATTCCGTGATTCTACAAAACATCATCCGGAAAACAAATCCAGAAGACAAAGCTGGCACTGTCTGCTTCATAATCCTCATCCCCTCCCCCTCCCCAATTAATTTCCAAGACATTTATCACAGGAGGAGCCTCAGTGCCTGTGGGATCCCTCTGGGAAGCTGAAGGCCATTTTTTCGTGGAAGAAGAACTTTAGCACATAAATCTTCTGGAGAGGCCAACTTTAGCTCCAAACACATATGGAGATCTGGCAAAACTAATTTAGGCCATTTGACACCTTGTTTTGCTTTGAGGTTAGGTATTGCATTAGGTTACCTAAACCTAAAAACTGAAAACAAAACTGAGCAAAGACAGAATTTATCTCCTTCTTCAGTGCTGCATCCACTGAAATAATTTCCCATTTTAGTAAACACACACAACAAAAATGTTCCTACTGTTCCAATGGAAAACAAAAAGTCTCTTTTAAGGTCAATTAGATAATCTCTAATATATTATTTCTGTTAATAAGCTCACAAATGAGCTTTTCCAGGCTTTTTCCCCAGAAAAACAAAGGTTTACGCAGTTTTACACAACCCTCTGTGATTTCTGCCCAGACCCTGAAATATTTGCAGTGCTTGCACAGGACTCCACGTCTGCTTGATCCATCAGGCAGCCTTGACATCACTCCCCAGCACAGCATTTCAGCAGAGTTGAAACAAAGGCCCTGAAAAACCTGCCAAAAGCATCACATAATCCACACACTATGTCTATTCCTAAAAAAAAAAAATAAAAAATGGAATAGGGGTTTTACTGTAAATGAAACAATGATCTGCAGAGTCTGGCCAAAATCCTATATTGTAGTTTCAACAAATGCTGCTCTGGATGGTTTAATAAAGCAAAAACATATTGGATGGGGTTGTTGATACCTAAGAAAAAACAAATCCATTGCAGATCATGATCTCCTCCCAGATTCCTTCAAAAAAATCTCTGTATTGGCTTCATTTTATAGGGACACAAATCTCACTACACACAGGGAGGATAGTTGTGCAGTGGTGTTACATTAAGCGCTGCAGCAGGGAAATTCCCCCAGTTACATTAAAGGTTTCAACACAAACCAACCAGGTCACAAGAATTTGGGCCAGATTGCCCTTTGTAGTGGGAAAAGACCCTGATTTTGCCCAAGTTTTTAATTTCAGCCAGGCTGGTGGTTCCCCTCCTGCCCTTGGAGGCTACACCCCCTCAGAGCCTTGCTGGAGCACCTCTGCATTCCCTCTTGGCTGCTCTCAGAGATGGCCAACACAGCTCCAGCTGGATTTCTTCCTTCCCTTTTCTGTGTCAAATCCTTGACTGAACAAATCCAATGAGTCATTTGAGTATAAAGATCAACCCAAAAGTTCCCCTAAGATAAGGAAGTATCAGATCACAGTTTCTTCCATCCCTTTGCTGTGCTCTGGATGGTTTCACCAAACAGCCGGTGACCATAGGAAAGGAAGTTCAACTCTTTGTCAACTTACATTACTTTTATTCTGCGATGATTTTTCAGTCATCAGTGTTCAATGCCAAGATCTGGAGAGGGGGATTAACAACTTTTTCAAGCCAATTCATAATTTTAGCAACAATGGGAAAAGCAAAACTGTTCAGTGACCACAAAAAAAAGAGAATGTAATAAAAATAATTACCCAAATGAGACAAAAATACAAAGTGTCAAATGTTTTAACCAATACTTGAGGTCTCTGGCTGAGTAGAATTCATTGCACTTAATGTGGAGTTTTAAGTAGCCAAATAATGAATAAAGAGTGGTGGCTGCTCTTTGTAATGATGCTTCATCTGTTTGAACCCTTTGGTTCTTCCTTTGGGTCAAACCTGAATAAACAGCAACAGCTGTTGAAGCCTGCAAAGAGAAACATGGCACTTCACAAAGGGAAATCAAGTCTGAAAATGAGATTATTGGCTTTATTTCAGCTGATGTCAGTGAGTCTGTTGAAAGGTTTACATTTGGAGGCAGCAAATACTTCTAGTTCCATGGATCAATTACCACCTAAATGCAACTTAAGGGTCAAAGACCACTTAACCAAACCCAGTGATGTATTTCATTAGAACCCACCTCAATACAGCAAGCATTGTCCCAATCTAATTAACAAGCATTTTATGTTCTAGATGGTCATTTAATTTGCAAAAAGAATTACCAAGATGAACAGAAATCTATCAAATTGCTCAGCTACATCAGATCCTAGTGGTTTGGTTCTTGTTCTTTTTATTTCAGATGGTGAAAAATAAATATACTTATTTATTTTTACATCCTGTTGACACAATCTGGGGGTGCTGTTCCAGCTCATGGCATTAAGGCACTGTTGGATTGACATGGCTCAGCCAATGCCTCATTTCACATAATCGTGTAAAAACCACCCCGCGACCTCCCCACGTGCAGATGTTGCAAAAGGGTTTGTTTGCAAAGGCAAAGACCCAAAGCCTGGAACTTTTTCAGATCTCTAAGCTGCTCTCTTACTCAAAACTTTTTAAAAATACAATTACTTAACTGACTTGGCCACATTTAACAGGGTAGAATCAACAACATTCTCCTCCCCACTTATATTTTCCTTCTGTTTATTTCTGAGATCTCCAAGGCCAAGATGCAAAGAGCATCCAGCTGCTGAGACCGTATTTTACAGAAGCTTTCTCCTCTCTAAATTCAAAGCATTAATGAAGTGCTGTGAAAATCCCTGAGAGCCAATTCCCCAGTTCTCTAGGTAGGGAGATAACACAGCAGATATTTAATGGAATGAATGAGAAGAGCACCATGTGTACACCAAAGGAAAAGTTGCCTTCTGATTCTATCATAAAATCAGCACAAATTCACCTTCCTGACTACTACCAGTTTACAAAATGGTAAAGATAATTGTTTCTACTATCAACTACAAGAAAAACATTTCAAAACAGTTGCAAGAGGTTTAGAGCATTTCAAGAGAAGTAAGACAGTGAAGGGAGCTTCTGGCCACCTCAATCCATGTCAGGTTTTTGAACTCAGCTCTTGAAGGCTGAAGGCCAGCAGAACAAGTTGGCTCATTCAAGACTTTTCTCATGAAAAGAAGTACCACAGCTTCATAACCTGCTTGGGATGACAGAGCAGATCTCCTAAGAACTTATTTAATGCTTTTACACTGATTTACAGAGCTGGACATGGCCTGGGCCAGCTGGGCAGGGACCTACAAACCCTTCCCAAGGAACACCAGCACAGCACTGCCTCACAGAGGCCAGGGTATCAGGTCCTAAACTGCAGATCATCAACAGATGCACCAAAGAACTCCATAACAGGCCCATAAATAGGGACTAGAGGGGTGAGATGGGCCTCTGGCATCTCAAACACATCCCTTGTGGAATCTGACAGGTAATAACAGACAAAACACATGGCAAGGGAGCTCAGCACCTCCTACAGCCAGCATGGAACCAAAATGTGGGGCTATGATTGTACAGCTGCTCGAGCTCCTCAGACAGACTTTGGAACAGATTTGAGGAGCACCAGCTGATGGCTGGCAATTGAAGACACCGCTGTGTTGGACAGCAGGTTTGCTTTGCATCTAGACCCTGCAACCTTTCACACGTAATCACAGAAACAGGATTTTCAGTCAATGAAACCTGAAGCTGAATAGTAGGGGCAAAAACCCTAAAAAAAAAACCTCTTCAAAAAAGTTCCTGTACCTTTTCCCTGGCAAACATGAACAGCTCATCTGAATGGAAACATACAAGAACTTACTCTTTGGTGAAACTGGAAATAAATCGTGCATGTTTTGTGTCCTAAATTAGAGGTGGCTTGTTTGGTGTGAAAGTTTCGGGAGGGAAAGCAGAGCCTTACCTCCAGCAGCTCTGACACGACAGGAAGTATTTCAGGGTTACAGATATCGATGGAGTCATCCCTGTAGGTTTTCTTTTTGTACCGGATGTTCCCCAGGTGCAGGATCGCCGACAGCAGAGAGAAAATCCTAAAGAGAGAGAATTCATTTTCCCTCGGTTTTTCATAAAGTGAATGAAGAAGCAAACTTCACCCCTAAGGGCCACATCCCTCTTTATCTCATTCTTCTAATTTTCAATCCAAAGCATCCACTTTGCCTCATGTCAAAAAGATTTTCGTTTAGTCAAGTAGCAAACTTGCATCCATACAGTTTCCTTGAAAATTCTTTAACACATCAAACCCACAGTTACAAAATTACAGCCCATATTGTAAAAAAAAATAGAAATCCTCCAGTAATCTTGATATCCAAAATAGAAGTTTATTATACAATTGCATAAATGAAGGTAGGTAAAGAGAGCATGGCCATGCAGGTGATCCCTCTTAGTCTCCTGGGATATGTGTTTTTATCACCTTTTTGGATCTAGTCCCAGCCAGGAACAAAAGACTGTACCAAACAGCATAAACGCTTTTATAATATCTATTCAACTGAGACAAGAAAAGGTGCTACATTTCAAGGAAATTTATCCAACCAATTTTTCTGTCTGGGGGGAATTTGGTCATTTTTAAGTTATCTCCCCTCCAAAAAAAAAAAAAAATAGAATCAGAGACTCAAAGAATATCTTGAGTTGGAAGGGATCCACAAGGTTCATCAAGACCAGCTCCTGAGCCATGGCTAACTTCAGCTATAAACCCTGTTTGCCCCTATTTCTACACTCCCTTGGGAGCTAAAAATGAATAAACTCAAATGGGATTTCTAGCTATGCCACCAGCTTGTCTGGACAACACACCTCTCCAAGTCCTCCCTAATCTCCAAAACAGGGATAGCAACTCCTTGTTGTGAATATCAGGGTGCAATTTCATAAAAATTTCTCTTCTCTGTTTCCACAAAGGTGAAACCCCATGTTTTGCTATGAAGAAATCACTTTTAAAAGTATAGTAGTATTTAAAACATCCTTCCTATATCTCTGTTGAAGGTGGCTCCTTACTTGTGCTGCAGTTGTGTAACGCCAAGCAAAATAAATCTGCTCGTGTAGTGAAGAATCCACTTTATTTTTTGACATGCAAAATTCACCTTGTGTGCCAAGGAAAATCATTGCACAGTCACTCAGAAGTGAGAATTTACTGCATCACCCGACTCTGCTCAGTCCTGACACTTCCTGATTGTTTTGCTCAGGCAACTAAACCCCTCAACAGGCTTTAGACAAACCTCTTCTTGAAACCTGACAAAGCAGCCTCTGACACAGAACATATTCACACAAGTCTGCACTCTTGGGTTTATCCACATGTGTGGGGAAGATAGAGAAAAAGTAGTTTTAATTTCATAATTGATTTGTTACAATTGAGGGATAAAGGATGAGCTTCTAAAATTTCTCAGTTGCGTGAAAATATCTTTGGAGTTATTTTTTATGCCAAGTTCTTCCCAACCTACTCAAGCCTTTCAAGCCAAAAATCAACACAGGAAGGATTATTTTGTGGGTTTGGTTGGAGATGACCTTTATGAACCCTCTAAATCCATGGTGTCAGTGGTATTGCAATCCAGCTAAAGTCCAGATTTCAAACCAGCATGTCCAGCGAATTGGTGAAAAAGGTCAGCTGGAAACGAGTCTACAGACCTAGAATTGCATGCAAAGGGTTAAATTTGATGAGGGATAATGAGGGCTTCTAATTAAACCAGGCTCTGGATTCATGACATGCAGAGTGAGATGTGATTATTCATGAACACTTGAGAAATATCTTCAAGATGTCAACTTCTGCCAACGCTCCATTTGCATGAAGAGAATCTTTAAGTACAGCAACGATCACGGAATCACAGAATGGTTTGGGTTGGAAGGGACCTTAAACTCATCTGGTTCCATCCTGCCATGGGCAGGGATATCTCCCACTAGCCCAGGTTGCTCCAAGCCCCATCCAACCTGGCCTTGGACACTTCCAGGGACGGGGCAGCCACAGCATTTCTGGACAATGTCCTGCCAATGGAGGTGACATTACCCAGGGTAATCTCCAAGCTATTAAAATGGAAAATAAACTCACTGTCTGCGTGTCTTGGGCAGAAACCCCACCATCTCCATGGCGAGCTGCAGCCGCTCAAAGTCATGCTTCAGGTCCTCCCCTTCCACAGAGAAACAATCCTGTTGGATCAAACACACAGAGGAAGCACTGACACAAATTAACACCAGATCAGGTCCAGATGGCCAAGTCAATGCTCTGTGAATATCACTGAGTGATCTCCAGGTCTTTTATCAGCAACATTTCCAACCTGGCACTGGAAATACAACATTTTTGGCTAATATTTTCTGGAGATACATCCTTGTTTCCCAGGTTTAACCTCTAAGGAAAGAGGTGAGTCACCCCATCGCAACAGTACGGTGAGAGTTGGTCAGTGTGGGACACCTCATACACCAAGAGGATGGGAAATAACAAGATGAAATCTGTTCCACATTTACAAGCAGTTTATTCCACTTTCAGTCCTATAACTAAAGAGAGAAATTCAGTTTTTAAATAGAATTCAGATAACTTCATGTAAATGACTAGTGAATTAAATCCTGTGTGGGAAAGGCAGAGCTTCAAATATATTTTTCAGTAACTTTGTTTGAACTATTGAGAAGTTATTTCAAAATTGGGAGAATCTGAAATTCAGGATATTTTATATTTCTTGGAGGCTCCTGTGCCTGAACAGTTTCATTTCTCCTTGATATCAGTCACTGACATGTTCAGAAAAACTTACTGCATTCCAGACCCAACCAAAGTTGACCTGCACTAATATTTAGGGAACAGAAATGCTCTTTAAATGAATATATAGACCATTAATGCCAAATTTTTTCTGCTGTGGCTCACTGTAGGCCTCCCATGGATCATTTATTCTTCTCTCTGCCTTCCGACCCTACATTTAATATTCTACCCATTGCTGCCTATAAAAACTACCGATGGGTAGTTTGAATCAAAATTAGTTCATTGTGTAGCACACAATATTGTGCTATTTTAAACCTCAAGAATATTTTACTAACACTTGAATCAAGACTTTCTAAAAGTAATTAGCGACTTTCAACAAGTTAATCCTAGTGTAAGTAAATATAAATAAAAATTCTATAAAATTCTATTAAAAGTTTTAAAAAATAATACATGTAAAAATTGTAGCTGCAGTTGGAATTCATTAAGCAGCTGAATGCACAGCGTTTATTTTGATCATTTCCTGAACATCATATTTATCACACAAGCAAATGTGCAAAAAAATTTTGTACAAATAATTAGGAAAGTCTGCATTAAACAGGGTTATGTAAATCATTAATAAGCCACTTGTACTCACTGATAGTACAGAAAATTATTCATAAACACGGAATATACAGAATTAAGTTATTTTATAACATCAGCTTTGTGTTTTACAGCACTTAAAGCCTCACAACCATATCAACGAAGTTCTTCATCCCACTCCAGAGCATCGTTACAGCCATAGTTATAATTAGAGTGGAAACCCCTTATTTAGGATATACATTTATTTATAATATTTATGTATTTAAATGTTGATATTATTATTTATTATATTGTTTACATATTTAAAATATTTATTGCGACATAGGAGACTCCCACACAACTGCACTAAAAGCCAGAGAAGTGCAACTGGACAAGAAAATCGAAATTTTTTTATCAATTGTCCTCAGGGACAAGTTAATGCTCCACAGGCAAAGTGAATTTGGAGCTGTTGAACAGTAAAACCATTTAAAACCATGCACAGCATTGATGAAGGTGGGGATTGAAATTCCAGAAGAAAATACCAGCCTGTTTTAGGAAACAGTCATTAGAAAAGGGCATTTTCACCTTCCATTAGGAGGTGATTGGAAACGACCCTGTTCCAGAACTATCCAAAAGAACACAACCATGACATCACCAAGAGCTGGGACACCACAGGCACCAGCACTGATTATTCACACCATAAAACCTGAGGTTGAGACCTTGTCCCTCCTAAGCTCCAGCCCTGGCTTCCTCAGCCACCGCACTTACACCGAGAACTCAGCAGAACTCCCCACCCTCGTGCTAGCAGGACCTGCGCTTGGCAGGACAACAACACACTCACAAAATCCTGCAAATTAGGCTGGTTTAAAGCTTTCTTTAAAGACACCAAGTGGTGCTTTTAGTGGCATTCCACATTCCAGGAGACACTTTCATTTTCTGGCATCGTTCCTCCAAAATTAAGTCACGAGTCAACAGCAAAATACCCTGCACAACTCCGAAGTAGCACAATCTATGCCGAAGGCAATTTAATTAACGATTTACATAACAATTGCCCGACTCATTAATCCGCATGGAAAGACTTTTAGCAAATTCTCTACTTTAAAGTGGATGCTCTCTGCAGTGTTCCAGCATGAGAGCACTTCCTAATGGATGATAAATGAAGGATAATTATAAAATAGAGGAGTGTCCTTGATATTAGAGCAGACAAGCATCACAAAGTCCATTCCCACAGACCTAACTTGCCGTTAATACCCTGCCAGAGCAATTAGTTTCCCAGCAAAAGTGAGTCCCCTGCTTCCTACAGTCACATGGAAGCAATTCATGGATTTCCACGGAAAACTTACAGAGGATAAAACAGAAGTTTTTTATAAACTTGCTGTCTGCAGCAGGTTGAGTCCATGGGTATGGGGAGAAGCCCAGGGTAGGCTTAAGAGTGAACCATCAACTAAAGCCAAGATCTACCAGGACTGCCACAGATAATGATCTCCAATAAAATGATCCTAAATAAATTAGCAAATAAACAGCCAAATGGTAAGGACACGTGGTTTTGTTGCACATAATAAGACACAGACATGGCAGCCACCAGGCTGGCAGGGTGTTCTTGGTCATGCTGGGAGAAGGTACCAAATTTAAGGGTTGTTTGAATTTTAATTCCTTCAGCAAATTGTCCCAACCCGTTCCTAAAGCAATTAAGGGCTTTCCAACTTATAAAGGGTATTAAGGTCTAGAACAGCATCTGCTCATCACTCCCTGCTCCCGCAGGACCCCTAAGGATGCTGATGGATTGAGGATGCCAATCCAATACTCAATACTTTTAACCTTGTGAGGGAAATTCCCTCCTCCTCTCCTAAGGATTTGCAGGGAAATGTTGCTGTTAAGACACTTGTTTAGCCTGAGTGAATCCCAGCTCTTTCCCAGATCACCTATTACTCTTCAAGACGCATCAGCAAGATTTATGCAACCATCAAGCACATGGGAAAACCAGCAGGAAGGACAAGCAGCTGATGCCAAACATGCTTCCACATGCAGGACACACCCACAGGACACACAGACGCCCAGTGCATGTCGGTGGTGCAGGAGGAGCTGTGGAACAGGGAAAAGCTTCGCCATTCCCCTTTTTGGGGCGATCCATTTGGAAAGGATGGTCATGTCAGCAGAATATTTTAGGAAAAGGAATTGTTTTTGCACTCTGAACAATATCAGGATTTGATTTTCTCCCAGATGGCTGGGGGGATATTTTTGGGTTTGTCTGTTTTTTCCTGGAAGCTGGAGAGCAGATACACCACTACAACTAGCATGACCTGAAGCATCTCTTGGGGCTTCGAGACACTGATTTGCTGTTTTATTGGAATGGAATTTCAATTTTCTCATTGCTGCCACACCACAATTTCCATAAATCATCACGTATTTTATCAGGAAGGAATGAAAAAACCCTTAGTTTTCCAAAACTGAGATGACTGTAGAGAGCTGACCATCTCCAACTGCTGAAGAAGCTTTCCAGATGGAAGGAACCATAAAAGGGCAAGGGAAAAAAAAAAAATCTTTACTGTCACAAGCAACACCACTGCAGGCCAAAGGGCGGTTAATGGGTTAAACTTCATTGCATTTGGCTTTCTTCGTGTCCCTAAAACACTCAAGTGAGAGCAGCCCTGCACCAGCAACACGGAAGAGGTGGATTCTTGTACTGACCGGCTCCGAGTCATAGCAATAATCATCCCAGCTCTGTCTGAGGGGTTTCTTTGTCATCTGAAAGCAAGGCAGAGCGGGTTAAGCAGTGTTCCCACCCCAAATCACCCCGACAACCTGCTCCCTAACCAGGAAAAGAATTGCTGTTATTCTGCAGAGTCATTCCCTAGTTTTATTTGTTTTAAGGGAAGATTTATGATGCTTTTGCATTCCTGGTGCTGGTTCCTGCAGTGCATTAGCGAGACCCTCTCATCAATAATCCTAATGGATACTAAAACCTTTTCTTCTCTTAGAGTTGGGGAAACCCTTGGTTTACCTGGAGCTGAAGAGCCACTGATGCCGAAATCCCACTGAAGAACAGATTTGGTTTGTTTCTGCTCTCAACCTCTGCACCAGACAAACTCAAGTGCAGCAAAAGTGAGATTCTCCCAAGCAACACCCCAAAGCTTTTCAGGAATTTGTATCTTTGTCCAATCAGAGAGAGATGGAGTTGAGAGAAGTCAAAGCATGTGTCAGTGACCAGTCCCAAGAGACAGAGAGGAGAGCACTGGAGCTCTTGAGGAGCTAAAAATAAGGATCTAAACCTGCAAATGAGCGATTTCAAAATGGACAAAAGTTAACAACCAGCCAGAAAATATTCAGTGAGCTGCAGGGTGCACAGGGGTGGGTGCACCTGCCATTGGGGGAGAGATGAAAAAGTCCCCCATACTCAGGGGATACTTTGAGGAAATTTGCATTTAAAAATAATTTGAAATCTTTCTTTTCAATCTGCTCCCTGCATTTACAGAGCAGATTTTGGTGAAGAATCAGAATAGATTATTTCTCATCTGCAAATCAAACTCCCCATTTGTCTTGCATAACAGAACAAGAGCCAAGGAAGCAAAGCCTGACTCAGGACTGAGTCACTCCTTCACTTCAGAGGCCTGGTTCAATATTTTATGGCTTCTCTGTATGAATATTTAATTTTCAGTAAAACACTTTAGTTCATGTCTGAGCTGGTTCTTTTTCCTTTTAAAAAGACAAGGTCTTCTCCAGGACACACTTAAGAAGAGACTATAAATGTTCAAGGGTCATTTTATAATTTTTCTCTTAAATGTTTCCTAAGTTTCTTTTTCCATTTCTCCACTATCTCCTTTTTCCTCTTATTTTCCTTTTTCTTTCTCTTGCAGGGCAGAGAAAAGCTGCTACTGCACTGTCAGATGGTCTTCGTGTGAAACCATGCCCAGGCCCCATCTAAAGGTGCTGCTTTTCTATAGTTGTCAGTGTTAACTCTAATCGTAATTATTAAAAAATTATTTAAAAACCTGCCAAACACTCAGAGCGTCACTACTGTCCATACACTGTGTCCAAGGAAGTCCAGAGTCTGGTTCCCTGATCCACTGGACTGATCTTAGCAGCCTTCTGCAGCTTACTTGCCCCACAGCACCCTAATTTCAATTAAAATAAACATTTCACCCTAAATTTTAATATTCCTATCATTTCCTCACACTGCATGCCATTAGATTTCTAATTTTCCTTTAAATATAAATGCTCTTAAACTGCCAGGTAAAAGAAAAGAACTGTCATTAAAAGCAACGTTTTCAACTAACAGAAAGTGACTGGATGGCCCAACAAAACCTGGGAATCCAACAAAACATTCCATCTTGGCATCTTCCCATGGCAAAACTGTGGCACAGGTGGTGCTGGAGATCACACCACCTTCTCCAACCAATGCCTGAGGCACAGAGACTCCAGCTCTCGGAGTGTTCCTCACTTGGGAATATTTCTCAATCCTGCCACGGGTGTGTGGGAGCTGTTAATATATATAATGGATTTTGGTGTTGATTGCCTGCTTTAAAAATATCCTTAAGAAGTCCCTGGTAATTGAGAGCTATTTCTGAGTGAAGTTCTATTTCTAAAAAGACTAAAGGCTATTTGGGTTGGGTTGTGGGTCCAAGTTTCTCTCTAGTTTAGGGGTTAAATCACTCTGTATTGCTCCTCATGTTTCAGCACCAAGAAAATTGCAATTAGTTAAAATCAACATGTAACTTAACTCCTCTTCCACATATTCCTCCTCTTTTTGGTCTTTTTGAAGTTCCTACTTGCAAGAGTCACTGGATAACTGCCTAAATATCTGAAGTAAATCAGTTTATTATAAAATTATCATCATGTAAACTGAGTTTATTTGGCTGCTGGTAACACCTCATCCATCATTAATTCCCAGGTTTTCAATAGCTGCTGTGGTTTTAGTTATATTAGACTTGTTCTATTGTTAAATTCAAAGGGTCCTGCTAAAAGCCAGCCAGAAGCTACAGAATTAGGACTTCCTCATGCAAGGTGTTACATCCCAGTATGCCAGATTTTTCCCTTTTCTCCTGCTCAGGAGACAGATGTTAATGAGTAAATGACATTCACATAGAGAGCAGGAAATTCTGACTGTTTCTCCCTCCAGCAATCAACAACTCAATATATTCAACATAATCCAGGTACAGAAAACACTGATTATTTTTTCCCTGAAACACTACCAGGTGCTCAGATTGCTAATGCAGAATTATTCCAAGGATGGAAGACTTCCTGTAAACCACTAAAACCAACTTTTACTACTCCACGCCTATAAAAATCCCCACTTTTACTACTCCACATCTCTTCTTTGTTAGCATTGAATACAAGCAGAAGAAAAGGCAAGACCATGGATTGTATTCCTGTATAGTACTCCTACCTGGTTAAGGTAATGATATTCCTCTGGCTGCTTCAGGTGAAATGCTGATCTCTCCTCCTCACTCGCTCCTGCCAGGAGGTAATAAAATACATGGTAGTTCCTGGTGACAAATGAAAAACAAGAGCTGTTAGACTCGAAAATGAGCAGCAGCACTGAACAGATGCACATGGAAAACTCCCAACCTGATTTTCCAGCTCCCAAGCTCAGGCCTGACACCGTTTAGAGCTGGTCTGTACCTGCTGCGCAGGGATGGAACAGGTTCAATTATGTAAGGGAGAATGAGACCCCTCTTCTCCACCCAAGGACAGCCACTGCCCTAGAATCTACTTGAAGAATTTCTAGCTGGGATGAACAGGTTTTCCTTCAGAACCATGTGCAATGCCTACATATTTCACAGAAGCCCCATAATCACTTAGGTGGGAAAAGATCTCCCAGACTACTGAGTCCCATCTGTGCCCAAACCTCACCTTGTTCCCAGCCCAGAGTGCCACATCCAGGAAGGCCTTGGACACCTCCAAGGATGGGGACTCCAAACACTCCTGGGTGGCCCCTTCCAGTGCCTGACCACGTTGTCCTGGAAGAAATTCCTTCTGATGTCCAACCTGAGCCTCCCCTAGCATAGCTTGAGGCTGTTTCCCCTTGTCCTCTCCCTGTCCCCTGGGAGCAGAGCCCAATCCTCCCTGGCTCCTTTATTAGAGCCTGACCTCCTTTATTAGAATCACAACATATTTCCTTGCAATGCAGAAATTGTAATTTTTCATACCTTATTACCATTAAAAAGGCAATGACTTTGTGGTTGCAGTTCCATGAAACACGACTAAAAAATCTTCAAATATTCAAAAACTCAAATATTCAAAATACCTGATATCACTAATGCTAAACCCACCCCAAGGGACACTCATCTGTTTTGCTTCCAGACGACTCTAGCACAGATTAACACCATTTCTTTCTAAAATTAAAACGGTGCTTTTATGTTGGATGTTTTCCAAAAGGATCCAAGTTTAATCATCTTGCAACACCCAAGAGGATGTTTGTCAAGGCTGTAGATGCTCTTTAACTCCAGGAACAGCCCTGGAGCATTCCAGAAAACTCACATATCTGTCTCCAAAGGGAAACACAGCCAGAAGTCTCAAGAGTTGAAAGACAACTAAATGCAGCAAATTTATTTTAAAGTGAAATAATAATTACTGAGAGAAGAGAGGAATATGCAACAAAGAATATGCAGTAAATTAGGAGAGAACACATGAGTTCATTCTCTATATAATTTTGGCTTTTTCCAGAGGCCCCTCTGAAGGCTTCAGTGAACTGCAAAGAAGAAAGAAAATACCACGTTTCTCTCCTAAAATGACTTATTAAGCAGCTCACAGGTTGTACAAGAATGAAATGGTACATAATAATCTATCTGCCACAAAGACAATGAAAATTAAACGAAATGTAACAATATTGTAGTGGAAGGTCCCCTGCTCATGGCAGGGGATGGAACAAGATGATAACTTTAAGAGTCCCTTCCAATAAAACCCATTCTCTGATTCCACGGTAAATGAAAGACTGTAGATAAAATAATGGAGTTTATTCTCTCCATTAGCACATTTCTCCCTAAACAACAAAACATTAAAATATAAAATGTATCTAAATCCCTGCATCTAAATCTAAATCTCTGCAGCACAGGGTTAAGAGCATGAAAATCCTGATCCCTCATGCCAGCTCCACCAGGAATTTAAGTTATCTGTGCCATGTACAGGACTTAAACCCAAGCCTTGGGCAAAACAAGAAGCACCCACCGCTCATTGTGCTCCTGATAGACCAGTCGGGACTTCTCCAGCAGGTATTTTTCAACATAAGCTCTGCAAGGGAAAAATCAAAGCATCATTCATTGACCTGATACTCAGCTTCAACGAACACAGCTTTACCAGGGCCTTCAGCCTTGGTACCCACACAAAGAAGTTTCAGCCTTGTTTCACTTAGTTATATAAATTTCTTCCTCGGCAGAATAAGCCCAATATTATGTTTGGCTTTTAAGGGTTTTTTGGTTTGATACCAAGCCAAAACTAACTTGGATCTGAAAAACATGATCTCAGATGCATCAGCCTATGGGCAAGAGAAATGTTGTCCACAAGGAAGGAGCTCGGATCCCTATTTCATCCAAAGCCAGCAAAATCCCATTGCCTGCAGCCCGGGAGCCGTGCACATGGAAATACATCTACGTGCAGAAGTGTGCAAGACACCATTTAGCTGCAGAATCAGTCCCCAAATCCCCATTCCCTCTTCCAGAAAAGCCACTTCCCACCAAAAATCTGGGTTATTAACTTCTGGCTCCAGTCAAAAAAACCAAACAATTGCGAAAGCTCCTCATTACAGTTTACATTTTCTCCTAAGAGCCTCCACAAGAAACACGCTCAATCTACATATTAAATACTTTTTTCAGGTTTGTTGAGTTAAACAAAGCTTCCACAGTTTTTTTTTTTTTTCTTCCAAACAAACCTAACCAGTAATGACAGGGATTTAGAAGCCAGAGTTGTAAGTGGCAGTTTGGATGGTGGAGCTCTGCTTTTCTGGTGACAGATGCCCAGTGACGTGGCACCGACATTCGGAGCTATGTAGGAATCGGGAAACCCAATGAACCGTGGGCATGGTGGGAGAAGGAGGTGCTTCCACACTCGTTCCTCCACCATACATGGGAAAGCCAAATCTAATTATTACCTCCAGCACAACTTTCTCCCTTCCTTCCACAAAAGCTAAAATGTAAATCATTTGGACATGCCGCAGAGGATTTATGAAAATTCTTACGGCAGCTCTTGGAAGTGGCAAATCCAACTCCCCATGGGATGATCTTGCTGGACAGGAGGAGTAAAGGAAGATAGACAGCAAAGTTGTATTCCTGTTTATTCCCAGGGAGGAAGCTTGGAACAGTCTAAGGATATTCCTCACCCACATGTTGATAGGGTTTTTATGTTCTTTTTCTAATCTGAACCAAATTTTTCCTCCCCAGGCCATAAATTCACTGCAGGGTCAGAGAATGAGAGCATTCCAGATCCCACTGATGAGATCCCACTGGATAATGGCTCAAACACTGCTGTACAACAACCAGCAACACGTCCATGCCCTTGGCATTCATCCCCATGTCTGTCATTTCTGCTCTTATAATAAACCACCCCAAAAATCAAGTTTTGGGTGATTATACTCAGAGGGTTTGCAAGCAAATATTCCACTGCTATATTCAACCTCTGAAGATAGGAAAACTCTGATTCAGGGCTGCAATTTATAGTTCCATTACCAAAGCTACTGATATGCAGAACACAGGTTGATAAGTGACTTGGGATGTGCTAAAAATTTTTTTTACAAAAATCTTCTTTCACAGGAAAAAAAAATATGGGCTTGTATGCCACATACTTTTTTGGTTTTAAAATGCTTATATTTTTCGTTAAACATCTTTTCTTTTCACTGGGGGAGCACTGCAAGCTCATAGCAGAGTACAGTCACATCACACTGTGCAACCAAAGACCAAGAAAGCTCATTTTTAAAAAAGCAAAGAAAATTCCTCCTATTTTATGAACTAGAACACACTAATATAATATTATTTGCACATCTCTGCCAAATAAAAATAGAGGCCACAGACACAGTGCTGCTACATCATGCCAAGATAATACATAGTTAAGGCATTTGTTGGATTCTTGTTACCCAAGAAGTGTTTAAAAAATGAGGTTTATCCTTTTAAGAGAATCGTGCACCAGAATTAAATAAGGGGGAAAAAAAGAGCATCAGGTTTGACGTAGGATGCAAAACCAGTGGGAAAGGACATGGAGTACCCAAGCTCACTGAAAAATTAACAGCAGTTCTTTGTGTGATATTGTTCTGCTGGAAAATAAGAAAGCAAAAAATTTTGAAAGCAATTCTCTAAAATTACAACAGAAGTCCCAGCAAGAGTTCTCTGCCAGCTGCAGAAATTATACAGCCCCTGAAATGCTGCTTCTACTCCTCATTTTTCCATCTGACTCAGTTGACCTGGACAAAAAGGGGAGCTAATGAAGCCCTGCTCATTTACAGCTCCTTGGTGATGATCTGATGCCATGGAAATTATCTAAAGTCATAGAGAAATCTGGGTTTAGGTAGTTCCATCCCTGTCATGGGTAGGGACACCTTCCACTATTGCAGGATGCTCCAAACCCCATCCAACCTGGCCTTGGACACTTCCAGGGATCCAAGGGCAGCCACAGCTTCTCTGGACAGCCTGTGACGGGGCCTCACCACCCTTACAAGCAAAAATTCCTTTCCAATATCCTATCTAACCCTGCCCTCTGGCAGTGGAAAACCATTCCCCCTTCTCCTGTCTCTCCAAAGTTCCTCTCCAGCTCCCCTGGAGCCCCTTCAGGCACTGGCAGGGGCTCTGAGGTTTCCCTGGAGCCGCCTTCTCTCCAGATGAGCACCCCCAGCTCTCCCAGCCTGGCTCCAGAGCAGAGGGGTTCCATCCCTCAGAGCATCTCCATGGCCTCCCCTGGACTTGCTCCAGCAGCTCCACGTCCTCCCTGCGCTGGGACCCCAGGGCTGAGGCAGCTCTGCAGGTGAGGTCTCACGTGAGTGGGGCAGAGGGGCAGAATTCCCCCTTCCCTGCTGCCCATGCTGAGGGATTAGCCCAGGCCATGGGGGGTTTCTGGGTTCCCAGTGCACATGTGCATGAGCTTCTCATCAATCACTATCCCAAAATTCTTCTCCTCAGGTCTGCTCTCAAATCTCCAAAGCTGAAATAAACTGAGGAGAACCACAGTGGAGACAAAGATCTCCTTATAATGACCTGGGAGGGAAAAGAAGCCTTCACTGGTCAAGGGCTGAATTAAGGAGAGACTTGCAGGAAGAGCCTGAGGGGAATCAGGCAGAGAGCAAGAAGAGTGTGGCTCAATGGCCTCCAGAACTCCCAGCCAGTTATTAAATCCTCCCCTTGGCTCCTGAGCCTGAGCCAAACCTTTCACTCCACATCTACTGCTCAGCCTCCACCCTATCCCAGCTAAAACATTCCCCTTTTCTGCCTTAACTCCTGTTTGAAGAGTAGACGTTGCTTTTCAGGTTCACTAAAAATTTGACATCATGATTAAGGAGAGCTCAGTTTGAAGACAGCTCAGGTGTTATCCACACCTCAGCATCCACCTTGGATGCACCAATATTTCCATACCAGCAGATTTTAATAAGCTAAACCCCGTGAATTTTTATTTCCTATCTCCATTTTGGGAAAGCCAAAGCAATCAACACCCTACTGCAGCCTGTTTAGGTTTGGGTACACCCAGCACTCTCCCCCGGTTCCCACTTACCCTCGCACGGTGCCCGTCTCCTGGTAATTCACTTGGATGAATTTGCCAAAGCGACTGGAGTTGTTGTTATGGGCTGTTTTTGCATTTCCAAACGCCTGTGAAAAGAGGGAGATTGCCATCGTTAAACTGGAAAAGCCACCGCCTTGCCTGATTTCCATGGGCGTCACTCACGATTGAACTTGGGGGATTCTCCTATCATTTCACATGAAAAAAAAAAAACATAGGAATGTGGAAAATTTGTTGAGTGGTTCACAAAATAATCCAGCAAGCTGCTGGGCACCATGCTCCTTTGCAAGTTGGTGCTCATGAAGGGAAGCTAAACAGTGGTTAAAAATAAAGTGTGAGCTGCAGAGAAGAGATTTAATGTTTGAAGTTATTACAGTCTGCATTAAAGTTGTGCTTTATTCATTTAAATAAACATACAAGCACCCTGCTCCAACAAGACTCTACATTTCAATGAGCTAGAGGAAGCTGCTTTTTAATTATATGTAGAATTAGGGGGGAAAATGCTTTGAAGGCTACTCAGACATTAGACAACGTCATACACGGTATCGCCATAACCCAGAGTATCTTCAGCATTTCAGACACCCTCGTTTCCATTTGCTGCTCTTGCTTTTCCAAAATCAAAATGCTTTAAAGTCTTTATTATGCAAAGCTTTTATTCCAACCCCGCCTTACCAAAGCACTGACTGCAGAGAGCAATTTTTGCCATTTAAAAGAAATCTCTGAACTGAAACGCCTGTCTTCAGTTGTGCCTAAATCACTTTCATAATCACCCGGACCACGGTAACAGAATCTGCCAAGCCACCAGTTACAATTAACGCTTCATTTATTAAACCAGTTTTCATAACCACACACCTTTTCTTCTAAATCAAATTTATTTAGGGTATTTATAACTTCAGAGATAATTTCTAAGTCTTGCTCATGCATGGGCATTTTGTGTTGAGGCTTAACATCAGAGCTCAGCTCCCAATAGATTTATTCTCTGCTCAGCTATTTATTAGAAAAGATTAAAAGGGCTTGCTATCTATAATCTGAAGCTTTTCAAATGACCTTTGTGGATTAAACTTCCCAACTAAAAGCAGAATATAAAGGCCAAACAAAATGAGACCGTGGAGGAAGGGTATTGGACACGTCCTGTCTGTGCATGATCCAGTTCCCTTCCCAGGCTGATTTATTTCCCCATTTGCTCAGATTTAATGATTTAAGAACCCACAGAGGTTTGCCATGGAATAACAACGAGATTTCCCCCCTATCTGAATACAGAGATTTGTTTAAACTCCAACTATTGCATATGAATCTGCTTTAGCTGACTACAGCAGGTTCTGGGAGAGCCGAAACCTGCCAGGCAAACAGGTTATTCTGGAGGGATGATTCCAGAGCTGCAGCTCAGGAATCCTGCAGAGGATTCACATCTTTTCAGGCTGTTCACATGTTTTTCATATTATTCTCCCCACAAATTCTCCCTGCACCCAGCATTCCCCCTCAGCCCACCCTTCAGAGGACATCAGAGGCATCTACACCTCCCCTGAAGCTCCAAATCTCTCCTGGAGGTGAAAATCCAGTCATCCTTTCCCCAAACCAGGAATTTTGGTATTAAAAAGACAGGATGATGTTTAAGATTTTCAAAGGATTTACCTCTAGGTATTTCAGCGAGCAGAGACACAGCAAGAAGCTTTTAAGCAGAATATTCAAGACATGCAAGTGCATCACCTTATATTTAGATATTAGTTTTAAATTGTATTTATTAGATTTATGAGCATTTCTCTGCTATGGGATCACTCATGTTCTAAGAAACCATCTTACGGCAATGAGATAAAATTTCTGTATACCTAATTAACATTGCTTGTTAGAGAAGCAGCAAGATGAACCTGAACAGACCAAACAGGAGGCAGCACAGTTTTACATAGTCTCACATAAGAAATTGTCATAAAATCTAATAAAGAATTTAAGCAGAGAACAATATTAAGATTTTCTAGTTCAATTCCCTGTATTTCTATCCTAAGTATTTGCTCATAGTGACAGTCTATTTATTAGGATTTCTTTGGGAAGAGTCTGGCTCAGGAATCAATCTTTCTCATTCTGTAGCAAGGAAATTAAGGCGAAAACATTTCAAATACAAGAGTGGAGAACAGCAAGATTCCTCTTATTTTATGAGCTTTTTTGGGGATGAATGTGCCAGACTACATGATGTGTTATAACCCAAATTACTCCAGAAATCACAGCCCATAATGTCCCTCTTTCATGCATTTTTTCTTTCATGCTGATATAAATGAGACAGGTCTTTGGATCCCTTCTTGTGCAAACTTCAGCGACTCTCCGGGCCCCGCAAGCTGGGAATGGGCCAACAAGTAGCTGGAGAAATGTCTGGTGTTTGATTTGAGACAACTTAATACATTTTTGTTTGCTTTACTCACAGGGTTTCTTTAGTAGGACCGTTGGGCTATAAAAAAGTGCTATTAATTCAATTTATGCATGTCTAATCCATACAGACCCGACCAGAACACCCTGTCCTCTGCAAGTGGGGCAGAATATAATAGTTCAACCTCAAAAAACGACTTATAACTTCTCTAAAACAAATTATCTTCTGTTCATTTGATTGCCCTTTACTGACTCATTGATTCGAGGCTGCTGAGCAGCTCAATGGACAAAACTCCTTAACAGCATTCCGAGGATTCTTGGGGAGACCAAAGCTTTTACTGGACAGGGCTCAACATTTGGAAGGAAACAAAATTCAATATGTTCCTCTGTAGGAGCTGGGAGTCCCTCTGGACCCAGAGGGTGATCCAGCAATTTGGAGAAGGCAGGAGAGAGCAGCTCCATTCCTCCTCCTCCAGCCCTCCTGCACAAAGAGATGCCTATGGGGATGAGGGAAAAAAATGGATTAACAGTTCGCTGGCTAAATGCTCCACGTTCCTCCTGATCCCAGAGGTTTGCAGCCTCCTTGTTCTCGACTGAATATTGATGCAATCTGGATTAATTCCAGATTACAGTCAGAATGAGGATTATTTTAATGTCTTTCCTGAAAAAAGGTTATTTTCCAAACCTCAGCAACCGGGAAAACACCATGGTGACTTGTTCTTATCTGGCCATAAAATACAGCTCTACAGATCATCCAAACTGAATGTTATTCCTCCATAGAATAACAGCAACATTCTCCTACAGAATAACAGCTGCATTCCCTTATGGAATAACAGCTTTTGTGGTCAAAGAACAAGTGGAAATACAGGCCTTTGCCAGCATATTTTAGGTCCCCAGCCCTCAGAGGAGCCTATGACCCTCACCCTTAGAGGGAAAAATGCATCTTCCCTTTGCTGTACAGGCTAAGAAATTTATTAATACACAAGTTTTTAAATGATTCCCCATTAACCTGAAATGTAAATTGAATTTTTTAGAAACCATACCATGAATATACCAGGAGAAAAGCAAGTCGACTGCTTAAATCTCAACTAGGCCATTGTGGAATACTTATATTAATAGTTATATTCCATGGAGGGGCACAGGAGGGACTGGGAGAAAAATTCCACCAAGCTCATTAATGCCAGGGAGAAGAAACAGGTTAATATCAGAAAAGACAGTGCCGAAATATTCGTATTCCCTGGTTTACTGTGAAATGCGGAGTTCATTAATCAAATGCATTCATAAAGTATGAATGACTTGTAACTGTGTGAGCACATTGGGGACAGCTTCGCTAAAATCTACTTCCCACCAAATAACATAAATAAAGAAGGGGCTGGAACACCAGGAGCAGCTGAGGAAGCTGGCACGGCTCAGCCTGGAGAAAAGGAGGCTCAGGAGGGACCTTGAGGCTCTGCACAGCTCCCTGAGAGGAGGGGGCAGCTGGGGAAGGTCGGGCTGTGCTCCCAGGGAACAGGGACAGGAGGAGAGGAAATGTCATCGAGTAGCGCCAGGGGAAGTTTAGGTTGGATATCAGGAAAAAAACTTCCCACATAAAGGGTTGTCAAGCATTGGAACAGGCTGCCCAGGGATGTGGTGGAGTCCCCACCCCTGGAAGTGTTCAAATAAAGGCTGGCTGGGGCACTTGAGGACAAGGTTTGGTGATGAACGCGGTGGTGGTGGTGCCGTGGGTGATTGTTGTATTGAAAATCTTAAAGGCCTTTTCCCACCTTAACCGCCCCCAGGATTCCATGATGCATAAATGTGCATTCTCATGCTTCACCTACAGATTCTGTTGGAGAAACCCAGCGAGTGCATCCACAAAGAGTGGTGATTTCAAACATTCCCTGTAATTTATTTCCAGGTTTGAGGTTTATCTCGATATTCTATACGTTATGCTTGAAAATAAAATAAATCCATAAACATCTTCATTCCAAATGAAAAAAAAACACACAGGGAAGAAAAATAGAGTATAGGAATTTTTTAAATTTAATGTCTTTTTTATGTGTCCAGGGCATTCACAAATTTCTTCCTCCTCCTGAAACATATACAGCAGGATGATAAAGATCATTTCCTCTAGTTTTCATTCCACCTGAAAGCAAACTCCCAGCACTCTTCTTGCCCTGTTATATTGTTTTTTAACAGAAATACATTGAATTAGGTCCAGAACAAAAGCTGCATGTACTATCCTTAAGTTAGAGCTGTGCTAAATCCCTTCCCATTATTGCTCCTGCTCCAGCTTTTAAACCTGCAGCTCCCACCTCCCGATAAAATCTTCCAGTCCAAACTGCTGTGCTAAAACAAGCCCATTGTGACGGATCTCTCCGACTTTCAATTTCCACGAGGAGCCACTCCGATGCACAGATCACGGCCCCTAAGAAAGCAGCACAGTCAAAAGGTACGAGGTGCAACTTGAATCGCTGCAAAGAAAAATAGCTTTTATGGGAACCCCTCAAACTGTGGTTTAACAGTAATACTGAAAATCTAATTTATAGCAGCTAAACACGACTTGAAGTGCCAACACCTCAGGGTTTTGCTCTCTCAGTTGTGGCACCGTGTCCCACACTGACGGACGAACCCAGAGTTGCTTTTGTGGCCAAAAGCACAAACCACAGATTATTTATAGTGCTCGTGCTGCAATGCCTGAGCAGGGCCCGAGCCTGCCCTGCAGCCCTGAGCTGCCACACACTGACCTTTAAACACCTGCAAACATCCTAGCTTGCTGCTCTCTGTTCTTTTCTTCAAGGGGCCATTGCAGCGCCTTGAAGAGCAAACATGAGTTTTCCATTTCACAGAACACAGAACCACCGAGTTGTCTGGGTTGGAAAGGACCTGGAACATCATCCAGAGCCACCCCCTGCTATCGGCATGGGCACTTTCCACTGGACCAAGGTGCTCCAAGCCCCATCCAACCTGGCCTGGAACACTTCCAGGGATGGAACAGCCACATCTGCTCTGGGCAACCTGTGCCAGAGCCTCACCACCCTCACAGGAAAGAACTTCTTCCTAATATCCAATCTAAATTTCTCCTTTTTAGTTTAAAACTGTTTTGCCCTTGTCGTGTCCCTCCATCCTTTGTCCCAAGTCCCTCTCCAGCTCTCCTGGATCTCCTTTAGGCCCTGGAATTGGCTCCGAGGTCTCCCCAGAGCCACCTTCTCTCCAGGTGAGCACTCCCAGCTCTCCCAGCCTGGCTCCAGAGCAGAGGGGCCCTCAGAGCATCTTCTGTGGCCTCCTCTGAACTTTCAAACCAAAACATGACAAAGCAACTTAAATTCAAGGTGTTTAATGACAAAATACTTTATTTTTTTGTTTAAAAATTGGTCATATTCGTCTTCAGCATTTTAGAGAAAGCGTGTCCTGGCTGTGGACACGAACGGAATCTAATCCTACACCAGTCTTTGACAGTAAACAGAGCAGAACAGATCCTTGGTAGTGTTTGCTTCCTGTAGTAGCTGGATTTTTTGCTTATGAGCTTCTCAAACCCATGGAGTTTCTTGTTTCTTCCCATAAAACCAATACTCTATTTTTAAGCAGGTGCAGCAACTAAAAGGGTGCATGCCTGTCCTGTCCCTGCTCTTTATTACCCACAAAAGAACCTTTCAAATACCTGACCTACAGACACTTCACATGGTAAAGGCCAAAGGATAAAGGCACCTGGGAAGTGCTGATGAGACCCTTTCCCTCCATCCTGCCCCTATGGAGGACATGGAGAACAGCTCCATATGGCCTGCAAAACTGTCCAAAGAGCCAAGACCTTACTTGAGAGGCCTCCTCACACTAACCAAACATACAATTTGTAGCATTTATGAAGTTTAAAACGTTCTTCATCCTTTCACTGACATTTCGCTGTCAATGACAGCGCAGCTACTGCTCCATGGAATTAAACTCAGCGGGATTCTTCCAATAAAAAGCACACCAAATCCTTCATTCCATAGTTACAATTACTGAACAGCAGCCAAGTGAGTTCTACCCACTAACAGACAAACTCTCTTGTAACTAAACTGATGTGTAAAATACAACTCACATGGTACAAACTACAAAACGTATTTTCAAATAATTTTTTTTCTCATTACTGACAACTAAATGCCAATCTCATTTGTGCCACCTAAAAATGTCTTGTCATGGGAAGACACTTGCACTGACCCTACCTGGGGCGAAAACTGAGATCATTCAAGGAGAGCACCTTCCCCCTCTGGGGAATCATGTCAACATCCTGGAATGGAGAATCATAGAAACGTGGAATATACTGAGTCGGAAAGGACCCACAAGGACCATCGAGTCCAACTCCTGTCTCCTGTCCCTGCATAGGACACCACAATAATCCCATGTCCTGAGAGCATTGTCCAAACTGCTGGGGCTCTGGAAGCCTTGGGGCTGTAGCCATTCCCAGGGGAGCCTGTTGAGTGCCTGACCCTTCTCTGGGGGAAGAACCTTTCCCTGATATCCAGCCTAACTCTTCCCAACACAGTTCCAGCCGTTCCCTCAGGTCCTGTCCCTGGTCACCACAGAAGAGCTCAGTGCCTGGAGAAATTAAACAACAAATTTTTAGCAACAATTTGTCTTAAAATACAGGCTCAGTTATGACCACATGTCTTCGTGCACATCAAGTTCACACTCCCCAATACAAATATGGAAGAGAAGGACTTTTAATGGGAGAGCAGTGACTTGGAGAAGGTTTAGGAGTCAATTTAGTTGAAGTGCCAATGTAATGGAAATATCCAGAGCTCCATGATGGGGTAAAACACCTGAGATAAACCCAATAAGCATCACTACAACACACCCTTGTTTGGGAGACATGATGCAGAGGCTATATCAGATATGTAAGAAATAGGATTTAGTGTCTGTGTTCCTGGCAAACACTTCAGTGTTGGTAGAATATTCCTCCCTTTCCCACATTTAAGCACAGGATCAGACCACTGCAGCTTCTTCCTTTCAGATGATGCTCAGGAAAAAAAGGAACTGCCATGAAATCACAATGCAAGAAAACAAAACTCCAAAACTTCCAACCTAAGTCCTCTTCCTGAACAGGGACAGTTTTCCTACACAAGTGCCATAATGGGAAAAAAAAAACCTGGCTGAGCTGGCAGTCACCAGCAAACGCCTGTATGACGGATCCTGGAGGCAGAGGCTGCCAAATCCCCATGGTCTGGCAGACATTCCTGCTCCTCTGCTCAGACATTCATGTTTTTGTGAGCAGGGTGGACAGCCCTGGGAAGAACAGCCAAAGGCTCATGTTTTCCAGCAAACTCGCACACACTGGCCAGAAAATATTTGGGTGGAAAAAATCTTCATCCTAGGTTGAGCTTTGGGTTTCAAGAAGCATCTCAAAATGAAGCTGGGAAACTTGGTGTTATTACAGTGTGTCTTCAACTCCCAACATTCATATTCTGCAGCCAAAGAACAAACTTTCTTCTATCAAATGTAGGCAGCAAGTGTCCAACAGGTGCCAGGACTGAGCAAAATCTTTTTATTGGTGCTTCAAATGATTTTTTTCACAGGATAAAGACACAAAAGAATCACAATAAAACAGCAATAGCAATAAAGTGACCAGTTGGAAACAAGTCATAGCTAAAGGAGGAGGTTTTACACTCCCTCAGTCAGCAATACAAGCACTGTATATAAGCACTGCAGTGGCAACAAAGCAGCACTGATAGAATGATGACAGATAAAAACCCATTAATGTATATATTTCAAGAGATGACTGAGGAGGGTATAACCTATATAACAGGTTATATTATGCATTACAACATCAAGCCATATCATCATTTCCTTCTCACCTTTCATAATCCCCTTATGCAGAACTGGATGAAGTGCAGCGATGCAGCACAAAGTGCAGCTGCTGCAAATAAAACGTGTCTGCCATTGCTAGAAACAGCCTCACACAGAGCCAGGAGCACTGCTGGCTTCCTTTACTTTAAATAAAGTAATACTGCAAATAACAGAGTGAGAGCAGCCCCAGGGGAACTTTAGGATGTTGGTGGAGGAGAAGATAGACTGCCCTGGCAGCCCCAAACCTGCCATGGTCTGGGCTGAACTCAGTGTGGGCAGCAGGGGAGAGGAGGATTCTGCCCCTATGCCCCACTCAGGTGAGACCCCACCTGCAGAGCTGCTTCAGCCCTGGCTACTCAGAACAGGAAGGATGTGGAGCTGCTGGAGAGAGTCCAGAGGAGGCCACTGAGATGCTTTGAGGGCTGCAAGCCCTCTGCTCTGGGGCCAGGCTGGGAGAGCTGAGGTGTTCACCTGGAGAAGGCTCCAGGAAAACCTCAGAGCCTCTTCCAGTGCCTGAAGGGGCTCCAGGAGAGCTGGAGAGGGACTTGGGACAAGGGCCTGGAGGGACAGGAGAAGGGGGAACAGCTTCCCACTGCCTGAGGGCAGGGTTAGATGGGTTATTGGGAGGGAATTTCTGAATGTGAGGGTGGTAAGGCCCTGGCAGAGGTTCCCTAGAGCAGCTGTGGCTGCCCCTGGATCCTTGGAAGTGTTCCAGGCTGGGCTAGATGGGCCTTGGAGCACCCTGTTCTAGTGGAAGGTGTCCCTGTTCATGTCAGGCATGGAAGAAGATGGGCTTTAATTCCTTCCAACCCAAACCATTATGCAATTCCATAATGATAAAAAGGGTAACAACATTCTCAGCACCACATTTCCCGTTTTCTTCAAAAGGCCGAGTCTTTTGAGTCTCCAGAACTCTTGATCAGTCATGTTTCACCTGCCCTGAAGCCCCTGATAAAGAAAATATGACTTTTCTATTTTCAAACAGTCAACCATCCACACATTTCAGGGCTCTGCAGAAAAGGGGGGGGTAAATTCCTGTCTCCAAAGCATCTCCTGGTTTTCAGAGCACGGAGCATTACATCCAGCTGTAGAAAGCCACCCCTCCCCCACGGCCTCATATCCTTCCCAAAGTAACATCGTTTGGGTCTTTTTGGCCCTTTGTCTTGGAAACACTGATTTTTCAAATGACACAAATCAAATGCTACTTTTTAAGACACAATTTTATTATGCAAAAACATCCACACAGGCAACTACATCCTGAGAACACTGTAGGACATTTTGCCAAGCTCTTGTTGCCATTGTCACCTGCTGACAGCTCTCGTAGCACTCAGAGACTTGCCGAAGCTGTGACTCACTGATTTTAGGAGCTGGTGATGACAGGTTGCCATTGCCCGAGACTGAGAGCAGCTCCTGCTGCCACACCACTCACTTTAGGTGAAGCAGCTGTGGACCTTCAGCCTGAGAGAAGGCCTGGAAACAATCCATCAGAATCCTGGAGGTTGTCTTGAAGAAGACACAATGCCAGCCCCAGGTGGAGCCACAGCCCCTGCCCAGCATAGAAATGAAACATCACCCATTGGAAGAGAGTCATCCCTTGCAGAGGCATCTTCACCAGCTTCCATCCTCTCCTTCCCATCAGCCTTAAATTCAGGGAGAGAGATGCGGTCTGGTGGACAAGCCTTGGACACTCTCCAGCCTCTAGAGGAAGCCTCTCCAAGTCCCTTCAAAACTGTAGTTTTTTACTCTATTATTGAATATAATGATTTGACGTGGGGCCATAAATGTTTGGAAATGAAGCTTCCTATTGCATACTTGGGTAGTCCAAAAAATGCTCCAAAGGAAAAAAAAAAAAAAAAAAAAAAAAAAGCAGCAGCATTCACTGCACACTCTGAGCTTGATATAAGTTTTCCTGCAGTTTGTCACCAAAAAAGTGAAAGGCAGGAGAAAGTGTCCCTATCGCAATGCTCCCCATCTGGAACCTCTTAGCAGAGGCACAGAGCTCTGATGTATATTTGACACACAGTTTTTCCTGCTTTTCCCAAGAGAAATATGTGTAATGAAGAAAAACAAAAACACGTTAGGCAGCAACCAAAACATACCAGTGTAACCCGAGCCTCAGCTTGGCTCCCGCCCCTGCTGTCCTTCCTCTCAGACCTCAGCCACTTTCTGCTTCTTACAGACAAAAAATTATCCCCACCCTCCCCTCCAACAAACAAAAACCAACCAAATCAGAGATTTGCCATTAAATCAACACAATAAAAACCACATTTGTTTTCTGCCACGTAAAAAAATCTCTTGAGTAAGGCGAAGGTTAAACGTGAATCCACATGAATCCTCCAGCCATTTTCTTACTTTTCTGAGGGATTATATAAATAATCTACAACTCTTCTTGATGCAACTCCAAAATTTCAAGTGCCATTGAGCAGCAGCATGAGATTTCTGTGCCTCATACGTTGCTTCCCCCACGGCAGTGTGGTGTTTTCCAGCTTTTGTAATGTTTCAGTAGCCATAGGCAGCTTCAGATGTCTGACTGATCCATAAAAACACCTTTCCCCTTATTTCCACAGTTTGAATGGTGAAGTAAGAGCCTAAAAATACTTATTAGTAAGTGTTGGGATGGACCACAACACCTAAAGGAGTCAGACTGAGAAAATCATTATTTCATTGGATCGACAGGAAGCATTGAAAAATAATTGTCTTATCAGGGACCAGAATATTTGATAAGCATCAGGAAAAACCATAGCTGGCACTGTTTTTTCTTTTAGGGAGCGAAAGAGAAGTCTCAGAAATCAACGTGTTCCTTTCAGGTATTTGTGTTAGGAGAGGGTGTCTGTTTCCAGCCGTTAGGTAAAGGAAAACAGGACAATTCAATAGGTACCGCCTGTCGCTTTCCCAGAGGAATTAACTGGGGGTTTCCTTGAGCCGCCATGGAGTGGTTTCCTATGAACTGAAGCAGGTTCCTGGGCTAGGGGTAAACCTGACACCACTCCATCCATTCCCTGCAGAGAAGGAACAGCTGCGAGGCGAGCGCAGAGCAGCTGATGCCCTGTGGCATGAGATGGGCATGATGCTGCAGTTCTGTTTGTCACAGGAGAGGTCTCCAGGCAGGGAAGGAACTTTCACTTCCAAGGTAACCCTGCCAAAACCACCTACTAAGCTTTGCACAACGTTCCTCAACACTGCCAAGGCTGGTATTTCTGAGAACAGCGTTTTGGGGTTTAAAGGACAAGAAAATCCAACCAAGAAAGGAAAGCCCTGAATTAATGAAATTAAGGCAAACATGGTGAGATTTTATACTCCAACTTTCCACATCGCAGAAAACCAACACGGATATTTTTCTGCTGTCCACCTCTTCCTAGTCTGGCTCTGCAAAATGCCAAGTGGTTGGGATGGATATTGGGAGCATGTTTTCCTTTTCCTTTTTGGAAAGGGCAGGAGTCAAACCGAGCCCAGGCCTCATGTGCCAGGGCAGATGTGCTGCCAGGATGCCAAGGATGCAGAGGCCTCGCTGCTCCTTCTCTCTGCACCAAGATGAGCAGCAGCTCTTCATCATCCACCTCGGCAAACAGGAGAGATCATGAAGTGGGGACTCAAAGCACCTTCCCTCAATTCCATGTTTTCATATGTGTATTAACAAATGTAGTTTGAGGTTGTATATTCCATGGAGGGGCAGGATTTTTAACAACACTTCAAGCATAAATTTTTACAGTGGCCATACACATCCAATCTCACTGCAAGACTTCCAGGAGCAAAGAGCTGGCCCAAACCACCCACCCCGCGTTGATTTGACCCAAAATGGAGCAAACCAGAGGAAGGAACACAGTCCAAATTTTCACAGCAGCATCCAAGTGCCATTGAAGCTCCATCTGGGATCTCCCCCCACCAGCTGCTGAGATCTTTCCAGATGTGAGGAGGGCAGGGAAGGGAAGTGGGAGGAAGATGCTGTGTCACTGAGAACATCTTAGAACAAATTAAGTCTCCAAAGGCATTTAATAGCATTTAATTTTGCCATTTCCTTAGTCTTTGTGCATAATATTTTGAGGAACACCAGCTTTTCAAACCTTCCTGCCCTCCAGAAGAACACAGGATAATGTGTATGTGCAATAATACATCAGAAGTACAAATATTCCAATGAAAGGTGTATTTGATGAAGTGCTGGTGACCTGCTGTGTTGGGAGCTGTGCACGAGTGTTTCCCACTACAGCTGCTAGCAGGAGAAACACAACAGATACACTTGGAAAATCCACAGGGGCATTGCTTGCCAGAGCAAATGGCAAACCAGACTTTGTTATCCAATCAATTTTATGTGAACACGCAAGGCTTCATTAGAGCACACACTCATTAACTTCCCTCTCCTCTGATTTCCTGAAGCACCGGTTTCCACTAGACAGATATTGTACCTCTTATTTCTCATAACACCTTTTCTGTTTCTTTGCCACCACACAGCCTGACAAACCCTCCCTGATTGTTCCCTGCTCTGAGGATACTCAGCCCCTCTCCATCGTGGTGTAACTAAACAAAACATTTACAAATCCCCTTGTAGAAATTTGCAGCCTCTACAACAGTAAAATTCAGAGTAGCATTTCTTCGTTCAACCTTTGAAGAATCACTAAGGTGTGTTTAAGCCTTTTAGTAAACCTTCAGTAATCAAATATATAGCAAATAAACTAAAATCACAATCTGATGTTGGTATCAAAGTAGCTGTGACAGGATACAGAAAGAGGTGGGAAATTTTGTAGACAGATGTAAGAGGATCTTTAACCAGCCTGACTAGAATAGCTGGAAAACCCAACCAGGATTTGAGTACACATCTTCTGCCAGGCTGAGACAAACTGCAAAGCTCAAGTACAAATTCAGAGTATTTTTTCTCAGTTTAGCAAGAGATTATTGGTTGAACTTAATGCAAGAAAGGGATCCTTAACCAGAGGAGTTCAGGGATGTGAAAAGGCAGAGGAAAAACAAGCACTCCATGTGCTGAGCAGCAATACATAATTTATAACCCAAATAAAACCACATTTCCATCTATTATTTGGTAGCGAGTGGTGACCTAACACTCAGCAGCACAGCACAATGAAGAGTGGGCCGTTACTAATTACACTTGTTCTGTAAAAATGAACAGAGAACCAGCATTTATTTGCAAGGAAAGGAGCTGTTGGCACTCTGGCACTTGCTCCAGGAGCGAGGCTGGAATACTGGAACATCCCTCCCTGCAGGGCCAAGGGAAGAACAATGTCCAGAGGCACAACCCCAGCTCCCATCCAGGACAAGTATCACCCTCGCATGATAGAGCGTCTCCAGAGGGTGAATGTCTTGGATCACAATGACTGATCCAAGACAAAATTTTGTGTTCTCAACAAAAAACATAAGAACACATCCAAACCTATGATTTTGATGTCTTAAATGCCCCTTCATATGGCAGAACATCAGAGGTGATGGTTTACAGGATTTTAGTCAAGCTCAGTCGAGTGCGTGAGGAGGAACCAAACCTGCCAATGAAAAACAGGCTGGAGGGAGATCTCACATTTTCCAGCACCTATTATCCACTTCCAAAACCTTTATTTCATACCTATAAAGTCATTGCTGAGAGGCAACAATCTCATCATACTCCACCCAATTCTCAAGATGATGAAAACAGCAAGGATATGATCACTCAAGTGGTCAAAATACCTCCACGAATTTCTCCGAGAGGGATTAGAGTTGAAAGATCCCTCCCTTAAATAACAACACTCACATCATCCTGAAAGTGGGAATAAAGCAAGGAGCTCAACCACTCTTGTCACATTGGGATGATGTGAATTTATTATTGTTTCAACCTTCTTTATTATTATTTCTTTCCTTTTTGCATTAAAAAATGCAGGCAAGATGTAGCAGGAATCATTGGATTGCATCTGTTTATCCTGGCTGGGGAAGATGGGGATGCTGCTCCCACTGGCTCACTCAAAGCAGCTTTACAAATCCCAACAAAAACATTGTCAGTGCTAACTAAGGAGGGATTTGTTTGCATCTTTCAAGAGAATATTAAATGTATTTCTTTATTGACCTTAATCAGCAAGTAAAATACTACATTAAAAAATTAAACTCATGTGGAAACAGCAGTTCTTCTCTAAATAGATCTGCCTGCAGTTCAGGAGGAGGGTGGAAAAGGAAACTAAAACACTGACAGAAAGGAAAGCCACAGAAAGAAACCTTTCTTTCTCTTGCTGAGCCTCATCCTCTTGTTTATAACTCCCAAAGAGAACAGCAGCACGATTGTCCTACCTCGTGCTGACCGGATTTCAGCAGGAAGGCTTTGCTCACCCGGTCTCCAGCATCCGAGAGCGAGGGCTTTCCCTGACCATCTCTCTTTTTCACTGCTCCTTCTTCCCCATCTCCCCCCTTGGATGGCATCCAGCATAGAGGAGCTACTGTTAATTCACCAGCTGGCCATGCTAAAGTCACTGTAATAACTAAAACTCAGGTGGAGATTGAAACAAGGCATGGAAAAATAATCCCACAGTATCAGGGGCTGGACAAAATAAAAAGAAGGAAAAAAGAGAGAGTTGGTGCTAAGGAGCTCTAAAATCTAAGTTTGATGATAAGTGATGCTGAGAATCAGTATCACCTTCAGAGATTCTCACCTGTACACTGCTGTTGCCTGGGACATTTGGCATAAATACATGGGGGACACCGTTCCCAACTGTATCAAGACCCTGATCCAGCCTACAAACATATGGTTTAGAGGTTGCTACTGCATTTGCAATCCTTCCACTGCCACTTTAGAAAAGAAATGCATGAAAGATAACTCATGTGAGAGGTAGAAAGAACGAGGGAAATATCCATGTTGCATTATCTACACATTTAAGTCCTGACTCACTGAATTGTCCACCTCCTGCACCCTCTTAACCCCATCTCTGGCACCAGCCCCTGGCAAGACGCACAAAATTAAACTGAGCTGACTCCATGGCAAGGAATGGAATGGGAGAAAAAAATAAAAGACCATTATTTTTCCTGAAAACACTCTGAGCAATTGCAGGTACCCTACTCCAACTGCATCCTTGTCCAGAGAACTCTGGCTCATAAGAAACTGAAGTGTGGATCTGGCAATCAGGGGTGAAGCTGAATTAACTGTGGTTTGAATCCAGTCAAATAAATCAAAGTCCTTCCAACCCTGCCCATTCCACGGTTCTATTAAACGCAGCGACTTTTCTCAAAGCAAGAAACTTATAGTAAGCTCAAACCTATTTTCTATTTTGAATTTCCAGTTGAAAGTTTGACATTTAATTAAACACTTTGGAAAAAATCAGCGGTTAAGATCTTATGACACAATAACCACAAAGCAATTTAAAAATTACAATCATTAAATCAAAATATAGACTTATGGCTCCTTCAGTATTTGCTCTCACAGATTCTCGTGCCTTAAGCCAGGAGGTGAGACATCCTGCTTATTAGAAAAGCTTCTCCCAGCTCCATTTCTCTTGCTGAACAGACACAATTAACATGGAAAACCAGAAATATTTTGCTTCCTCATAATTCTATCTTAATGAAGCTTTCCCAGCACCAAAAACTCACTGAGGGGAGATGATCTAACAACCCACAAGAGTTTTGCAGCCTAAATGGAACAAAAAGCCTGCCTATTCCTCAAGTACCCCCCACCCAACGGGGTCAATCTGCATGGAGCAGGACAAATGCTCCATTTGCTGAGAGCTCATGGATGTCTTTAAAAGCCCAATGATCAATAAAGTGCAGTTAAAAAACTTAGTCCAGGGAGGCTCTGATGTGATGGGGATTAAGCAGATGCTGACCCATGCTGGTCTAAAATTGAAAATGGACCTCGATGACAACCTTATTCTGATTTAGAGGGACAGATAGAGAAAAAAAAGCATTTTAATTTCATATTTCGATATCTCATGTATATATTATACCTATTTTATATTTTAATATCTCATATATAATATTTTATTAATATATTTTGTACATCCATTGTGTATTTATTTTCTTTCAATATATCCAGTATTTGACAATTTAGGGAATGCATTTTTGTTCTAGGCTAACATGATGCAGATATTGCCAGATCCTTAATCCCAGAGCAACCATGGCCAGTCCCATTTAACCAAGGCTGCTCCTGTCAGTAAAATCCTGTGTGCCCCAGTGCCCTGCTGACTCATCACCTGGGGGATGCACCAAAAATTAAGAGTAATCTCAACTGACGTTATTTATCATTTCAAGCTCTTCCAAGGAAAAACGTGGCACTTGGCCCTCGTTAATCGCATTGTCTGTTGGACGATGCATTAACTCGAGCATCCAAGTGAGCATCCACTGTCGATAAACCCTGCTGATAAACCTAATTAACGCCAGCTGAAAACCAGGCAAACATCAATATTGTCTTTTTTTTTTTTTTTCTTAAAGCATTATGTTTTCCCTCAGTTTCATTGAAATTATTTGGCTTTCCTGCAGCAGATGAAAACCAGATGTTGCAGAGTGGGAAGGGCTGCACGAGCCAGCACGAAAACCCAGGACGGCAACAGGCAGGTTGCACCCATTCATTACCCACATATTTCCCTTCTGCCAGGAGGTTATTTCTATTGCATCTCTGTGATTACAAATATTGTAATTGTGATGTAACTCTAGAAAGGCCCGGGTCGTCCCTCACAGCCCAGGGCCGCACGCGAGCCGAAAGGCGCCGGCAGAGTTTCTTTGTGCTGCGTAAGCACTTTGGAAAGCCTCACTCCCATCTCCCAGCCTTAATGCCAATATTATGCTTTGTAATCCCTCTTGGAGCAGCCCAAGCCCAGCATTAATCCAGGCTTAACAGCTCCTGGATGCCCACTTGTTACACTGAGAATATTCAAGAAGGCAAGGAGCTTGTGTGCATGGACACGAGGCAATTTAGGAAATTTCACAGTGCAACATTGAAGGTGCATCCCCATTCCCCTGATTTGCAGCACAAGTGAAGGAGCAAGAGTTGGGTTATTTATCATTTTTAGCAGCTACGTGATGCAAAAATGGGGAGCAATGGTGGGTTATGGGTGAATTTAGACTGACTGGCAGTATACATCAGCAATGGAAATGGCAGGTGACCCTGTGCTGAATTTTCAGATATATTCCCCAAGCCACAAAGGACTTTGAAGGTCTTTCTCTCTCCACAATATAATTTTTAACCATTTAATTTTAATCTACCATGGCTAGCAATAGAATATTCTGATCTAAAGCAAACATCCCGTGGCAATCTGGACAGGATCTGGGAATAGGTCTTTCCGTGCTTCAATTTGCAGGGAAAAAAAGAGAAGAAAGGAAGAAAATAAGCCTCGTGCTGGATTTGCTACACAAAAGTCACCACACAGCAACACTGACAGCACTGCTGGGAATTACACATCGTCAGCATCCCAGTGTTGAGCAGCTGCTATTTCAAGGAATCCTCTGAAATTCCTTTAAAACTGGCTTAATTCATATGAATTTCACCTCCCAGTAATGTAGCCACGTACTGGAGCAGAATCTCCACTCGTACCAAGTATGCAACAAACATAACTCACCTTTCAGTAACAGATGCAGTAATTAACATTAAAAAATTTCCATTGCTAAATACTCTCCAAAATATTTTAACTGTCCAGCACGACTGTGCTGTTCCACAGCATAAAAGGTTTACTTGTGTTATAGCTTGAGAATTAAATTAAAATAAAGCTTTTTACATTCACATTAAGCCACAAACCAGAGAATGCAGCAAGTTTTATCTAAGTAATTGTTTGGAGATTCTATATGACACCTGAGATGTTATATTATTATTGTTATTATTATTATTATTATTATATGTAATTATGAACACCTATGACACCAACAGTGCAGATCTGGTTTTGTATATATGTATATGGATATATTGCTATTACATAGATTATTACAGGACATATAAATATATAAATATATAAATATATATATATATATATATAACTTTGGACTACTTTGAGTCACCTGCAATGCAGATTTTTCTTTGTGTATATATATTATTACATTATTATTACATTACATATATTAATTACAGATGTTATTTTGAACTTCTCTGACACCTGCAATGCAGATTGAGGTGTGTGTGTAAATGTAATTACATTATTATTACATATATTATTGTGGCATATATTATAATATATATAATTAGATATATTATTATGGCATATATAAGAATATATATTATTTTGGACTTGTACGTGACACCTGCAATGCAGATTTGTGTGTGTATTCATACAATTAATAATATATATATCAGTATTATAGGAGATACTAACGTATTTTATGATTATTCCTATAGGGGATATTAACATACATTATTATACGAGTTGTTGTTGTTCTTGTTATTTATGTATTGATTGGATTTTGATATGACACCTGAATGGAGATTTCTACCTGCTTGTGTATGAAATATCCCAAAACTTCCAAAATCCCATCACAGGTTTTCCTCTAGTGGTTCTCTGGAGAGACTAAAACGAACTGCTCATTATAGCTGTCCCTGGATAGCACATCCTGGTGCTGGCCATTGCCCACAGTGAGCAGTGAGGCTTTTGCAGGCTGATTGTGGGTGTTCATCCAGCTCTGGTGAAAAGCGTGGAGCAGGGGAAATCGAGCAATCTGGAACGCGACAGACAACAAAGAGACAGCAACGGAACGGCAGAAACAACTCCCAGGTTGGGCTTGGCAGCGGGCTGGGATTAGATCACTGCAAATCCTGGCTTAAGGAAAGCTCCAGCATGAATTTTCTGGTGAAGGTAAAAAAGCCTGGCTCAAATTTATGACCTGCTGGCAAGGTTACCTCTATCCCAGAGGCCTCCAAATACCAGGAACACTCTGGCCCAGAAATGCAGAGTTCAGCCTAATAATTCAAACACATTCCTCCGAGCATCGCCAGCTCTGTGGCTGTAGCCTTGGAGATAAAGACAAACTGATGTTTCCAACTCCACATTTTTCAGAGCCCTAAACTAAACCAGAAAAGTGTATTTACAAAATTTGTAAAGTTCTCTTTCAATGAAGAAGTGGATATGAACCTTGTAGAGGTTGTTTTAAGGAGACAATACCATATCTTCTCCATCTCCATCAGATGGAAACCACTCCACCTGTATTTGCTGAACAACAAAAAAAATTGCATTTTCTGCTCTTCAGGATTATCTTCCAAATCTCCTTAATTAAAGAATAATTCAATTTGTAGATATGAGAAGAAAACCCTCAACTGAACCCCACAATTTCCCACAGGAGAGACTTAGGACTACTCCTCATACCTACCAGCCTGTATGTAGAATATTTGGAATCCTGAGAAAGCACTACTTCTTAAAAAAAGAATTTTGTGTTATAAAATCCGCTTTGTCTCTTTTTCTTTTGTTTCTTCATTTATTTCTTTTCTATTTCTTCTCCAACATCAGATGCTTTGCTGAAGTCTGGATCTGCTCTGCTTTGGAAAGCACTCAAGTAACAAATATTTAGACAGCTCCCACCCAACCCACCACACCAAAACTTTACTCCCCCCAAATTTTATTTCTTTGATGATAAAGCAAATTAAGTATAAACATTTTATCCTTATGTTGGACATGAGCATTTTTACCTAGATTTCATTCTCTTTTGGTATCCTTTGCAGAGATCCTTGGCCGAGATTTTTCTCCCAGTTAAAAACCTTAAGTAAATCTGCCTGGTTCAGGACAATCAGTAAATCTTTGGTCTCTACTACAAAGAACCACACGTTCTTTTGTTGTTGTGCCCTCCTTTCAAATGAGAATGGTGTGGATCTGGACAACACTGGCCAAAAAATTGGATTTTTTAAAAGTTACGTAATGAGCAGAAATTGCTCAACTTTTCTTTTTTTCATATATATATATATATATATATATATGTATATGTTCTATAACTAATGTTTTTCATAACAGCCAACAATCCTGACTTGTCTTGTGCTGTGCTAAATTTTTAATTATTTTGACTCTTAATCAATATTGTAACATCTTTTCCTTTATTCAGGTTTTCCTTATGGCTGTTCGTAGTCAAGCTGACTCCAAAAACACCCATTCAATTTATTAGATGAAGATTGTGCCAATTTAGGAGATTCCTGAGCTACAGTTGCTTGCAAGTGGTGGGATGAGCAGGGAAGTCTCATCCTGCCTTGCCTCATGTCCTCCGAGGGCTGGGATAAGGATGAGGTGAAGCCTTCATCTGTTGCAGGCCAGAGATCCTTGTTGGACAGGAGGAAGACCTCACTCTCCATGGCTCTTCACTCCAAAACAGGAGGTGCTTCCCTTCAGCACAAGGCTTCACGGGGGCAGGGAGCGATGGTGGGACACCAATCACCCAGAGGCAGAGAGTTTTGTTAACTTGCTGATGTAAAAAGGATGTAATTTGTTTTTTATGCTTTATATGTTAAAAATAAATTATCTGCAAAAGGTCTCCACTGTTTTAAACTCTTCAGATTCTGCTTGTCCTTTCATCTTCCCTATCACAGCCTCTGCCTGGAGAGGTCCAAATCCCCAATCACAGTGACAAAGCCAAAGGCTCAACTGTCTGGCACAACATTTATCCCTCATCCATCTTAATTAAGGGAATAGAAGGGAGCTGCAACCTGCTGCTGCCGTTAAGGCAGATCCCTTCCGCAAACACAGCAAACAATGATTTTATTTGCCTACCCTGAATTGCTGCCATGAGCTCCTGCAAGACTTGTGCAACGTTGGATTGGGAGAGGATTGTTCCACTGCCGTCCGCTGAGCTTTAACTTAATCTCTACGTAATATTTAACCTTAAACAGCAAACAAATCTGAGCAGCTCCCTGCCTCTGCCTCCCTGAGGAGCCTTGCTTCTTTCAACTGATTCCTCTTGGGTTTGGCAAAGCCGTTGGGGCAAATCAGGAGGAACTTGGTTAAATTTCTTTATATCCTTAAGAAGCTGAAACAGCCAAATGCAATCCACATGCTGTAGAAAAGGTGGACAACAATGCCCATCCCAGCGATTCCTGGGTTGAAGCATTTTCAATGACCATGGTTGCACTCCTCAGTGAACACACTGACTTCTCTATTCCCACAGGAATCACATGGGAAAAGAAGATGTACACATTGCATCGCTGCAGAGCTGTAGTTATCACAGAATCATGGAATCATTCAGGTTGGAAAAGACCTCTGAGATTATCAAATCCAACCTATGACCGATCACCACCTTGTCAACCAGAGGAGTGCACTGAGTGCGATGTCCAGTCATTCCTTCAACACTTTCAGGGATGGATGGGATACCACCTTCCTGGGCACCTCACTCCAATACCTAGTCACATCTTCTGTGAAGAATCCTACCTGAATCTCCCATGAGGCAGCTTAAGACAATGTCCTTTTGTCCTGTCCCTCCTTTCCTGGGAGCACAGCCCAACCCTCACCCGGCTGCACTCTCCTGTCAGGGAGCTGTGGAGAGCGGAGCTGATCCAGCAGAGGCTGCAGAGATGAGGAAGGGCCTGGAGCATCTCCCTGCCAAGGAGAGGCTGAGAGGGCTGGGGCTGTTCAGCCTGGAGAGGAGTCCCAGCTCAGAGGGGCCCTCAGCCCTATGTGTCCCTGTGTGCAGAGAGGGCTTCAGGCTCTGCTCCAGGGCCCAGCAATGGCACCAGAGGAACAGGCAGGGACTGATCCTGGGAAGTTCCATCTGAACATGAGGAAGAACTTTTTCACTGTGCAGTGACTGAGCGCTGGAACAGATTGTCCAGAGAGGCTGCGGAGTCTCCCTCACTGGAGATATTCCAGAGCTGTCTGGACACAATCCTGTGCCCTGTGCTCTGAAATGGCCCTGCGCTCTGGAACGGCCCTGCCTGAGCAGGGAGGTGTGACCAGGTGACCACTGTGGTCCTTCCCATAACTAACCATACTTTCTCTGTCTCCCCACTGCATAAAATAAGCAACAATAACAATTTCTTATTACAAATAGTAATTCCTGCCCTACAAATAAGAAGGGGGAACCACTCTCCCTTGAAGACATGGAGGACAGAGTCAGAAAATTGTATCTTCTCCCTCGGTGTACAATTTCTGAGCTCAGTAGGACACCTTGTCATTGAGCAGTCAGGAGAGAGGTTTGCTCCTGGGGCAGCAAACCCAAATGCTCTGCCAGAGGTGTTCAGGGGACAGCACTCACATTCTGAGCCCAGAAAAGCTACAGGAATGGCAGAAACTGTTAAATAGCCCAAATTTGCCAATTGATACCACCAGAGCCGGGTGTAGTCCCTGTCCCCCAAAGGCTCCTTGTTCCCAGGCTCTTCTGTTCCCCACCAAGGGCTGCAGCACAGCACCCACCTGGCATCCACCCAGCACCCAGCCCAGCTTGTCCATTCCAATACAGGCTACCCAGCCACGAGAAAAGTCAAAAGGGTACCAGTAAATGCTCCTGAAAACAAAACAAAACAAATACTCAGGGAGAAGGGGGAGGGGAAGAAACAAAATCCCTACTAAGATATTAACTTCTCACTCCATGACTAGAAAAACATGGTGCTGTATTTAACTATGCACATTAGGGATAAAAAGTCCTTGTCTTCGTTATTAAGTCCTCATGGAAGTCTTACTGAACAGCAGCAACATAATCTTTGATCGAAAATATTTTTTATCAAAGTGCTACATTATAATTACAGCATTTGATAAATAGAGAGAAAAAGGAAAAAATAAAGTGTCAGAAAATGGGCCCTTTTTTCATGTTCTGTTAAACGTGCACCTTGATAACAAAGTTTTACCAAAAAAGCTGAATACAAACCCAAATAACAGACACACTGGTGCAATAAGACAGAGAAAGATATCTAAAAAATGGTATTAAGAAAGTAAATTGTTCTCCAATACCATATAATGCTGAGCATCATCTGGGTTTGCATGAACATGTGGTCCCTGCCAAGGTCAGATTCAGGGTTATATTGTATAGATACATAAATATTTATAGAATCTGGATAGCCAGAGACTCTGATATTTAGAGGTCCATGAAGTCTAGCTATCTAGAGACCCATAAAGTCAGGATATCTTGCAAGGTGAGTACTCCACCCAACAAGGGCAGGGTTTTTTTGGCATTTCCCTCCTGAAAATAAAATAGTTCCTAATTTTTAAGGGTGGAGAAAAAGCAGCTTCATGTAAACCTGGTTTAATAACAAATTCATCTCCTCACTGTCATCAATTTTTGTCATATAAGTGCAATAATCTGGACTTTGGAGTAATGAAGTATTTGCTGAAGATAGCAAATAATGAAAAATAATAATATTAGGCACTGATACAGCCCATCTGGATATGGCAGGAAGACTCTACAGTGAAAATATTGAATAATTCAGTGTCAGAAATAGGGATGAACAAGATGCTATTTGATACAGAGCCTGAAACTGTAAAACCTCCCCAGCTGAAGAATCCCAGCATTTTGCAAGCACTGGTGAAAAGCAGTTGGTGCCTGAGCCTTGCTGTGGGAGTCCTTTGTGTCAGGCCTGCACAAATTCTTCCCACATTAGGCATCAGCTGGATAATCTCCGTGTATTGCTCTCTCTCTAACCTTTCCAGGCACTGGGGAGACAAGAACGCAAGAAGGCAAGAGGGAAAAAATCCTGGCTGCTACATTCACACCTACCCCTAACTCTGATGGCAGAACGCTGATAATTACACATATCAGAGGTTAAAAATCATCAAAAGTGAATAATGAGAAGAAGAATAAATCTTCCCTCTGCCCTTCATATAAATCCTTTTTTTTTTTTTTTTTGATAGAAAACTTTTAGAGCCACACAATACAACCCAATTACTTAAAAATCAGTGTACTGGAAACTGGACACTGTGAACTGAATCAGAGAATCTATTTCTTTTGTGAAGTCCATTTTAATGGAATTTGATTACCTCCCATTAATACTGTTCCAGGTAGGGGCTAAAAATGTAAATATACCTATATTTTATTTCCCATTAATACTGTTTCAAGCAGGAATAGGGGAAAAAAGCGAATACAGTCAAAGTGTACATCCCATTAGCATTGTTCTAGGTAAAAATATGAATACCGTCCGTTTGCAAATGTCGTTTCTTACAGGCAAATAATGGCATCCTAATTCCTATACCAATCAAGTATCCCCTTATCCTGGTTCCACAGTACAGGAGTTAAGACTGTGGGATCTGCCCGTGGAGCTGGGTCCTTCCTAAGATAACTCCAGGTCTGGCACACACAGGAGAAGCAGTGGAGGCTGCATGCACAGAGAGCTTTGGTCCCTCTGTGTTGTCCGATGCTATCCGAACCTACTGGAAGTCTGGGACACGCCTGATCATTCCAGTTAATTGATTTTTTTAAATCGACTCAATGGCTCATTGTTTGGCTCTGGAAACATTCAGCAGCATCCACTGCAATTCCAGCAGTGTGGAGTCGTTCTGCTCACACCTCGTAGGGCTGCAGCTGCCAGGGCTGAATTCAGCTGAGAGGACCCTGCGCATTAGCACAAAGTCCTGGAAAATAACATTCAGCATCTTCTAGATGCTGCCTATATTTCTCTCTAACAACCCCATAATCAGGATTAAAGAAACAAGAAAAAATAAAGGCTTTCAGCTTCCCAGGTGGTAACTCTGACTTCCCCCACAAAAGCAAAACACACACATTGCACAATATTGCTCCAGAAACCAAAAAGCAACTCCAGCTGCTGTTCCTAAGGTTCCTGTGCAAACCACCACCATTGGGAATGCAAAATAGCAGGGCCACGTCTACAGAAAGCTCTCAGCAATTCCTTCCAAAGTAATTCAAGCAACCAATTCCTTCTTTTTTCTGGCAGAGATGCTGCAGATGCATATCAGCTGTGAAGGGCAGCAGCAGCTCCCCTTGGCCACCGTCTGTGCTCCGAAGCCTGAACACAGCTCTTGGCCTTTTTCTTTCTTCTTCCTTTTTTTTTTTTTTTCTTTTTTTTTTTTTTTTTTAAAGCAACTCAGAGATCTGAACTGGGATGTTTGAAAAGGCAAATAAACAGCTGCTCAGACAACACATCTGCTGTATGTAGCTGCCATGGCTGGGCTCCTGTGACAAACAAGATGCTGAGAAAGGGACCGATGGTAAAATAATCTAGTGCAGGCTCCTTTAGACCAAGGTTCATCCAATACCTGTCTGAAGACCTTTGGGCATACCTGAGTCAGGTAGGAATTTCCTACTTTTGCAGTAGGAAAATCCTTTTATGTAGAATTGAAAAAGAAATTAGTGAGATATTATAAATTAACTTGGATTCAGAGCTTCCCAAAAAGCCAAAGTGTGATTCAGGAGGATGGAGGAGATGCTCACAGACTGTACCATGCACCAATACAAGGTGATGATCCCATCCACATCCCACCTCTAGGGGTTACAGTCCATAAAAACAAGATGGGAGTCCAACATAAAGTTCATCTGGATGTTTCTAGCTAATCTAATTAAAGAGAAAATGGTTTTAAAACACTCTTCCAAGTTCACATCAACAAGTTCCCTAGATCTGGTATAAAATATCCCTGCAGGGATAAAGCACAGTTCTCCAGGTAGAGCACAAATTGAATCATGGCATGATTTGGATCAGAAGGGAACTTCAAAGGTAATCTAATCCAACCCCCTGTCCTGGGCAGGAACACCTTCCACCAGACCTGGTTGTGCAACCTCTCCAACACAACCCTGAATGCTTCCAGGGATGGGGCAGCCACATCTTTTCCAGTGAAGGAATTTTTCCAACCTAAACCTACCCTGGCACATCTTGAGGCCATTTCCTCTTGTCCTCTCCCTTGTTCACTGGGAGCAGAGCCTGACCTCCATCTGACTGCCTCCTCCTGTCAGGGAGTTGTGCAGAGCCAACAACAACAAAAGGTCCCTCCTGAGCCTCCTTTTCTCCAGGCTGAGCCCCCCCAGCTCCCTCAGCCACTCCTGGTGCTCCAGACCCTTCTCTGCCCATGCTCCAGCCCCTCAATGTCTTGTTGAGCTGTGGCACTCTGGGTTCCTGATGGAGCATCCAGCTGAGCAGAAGTTTTCACCTCAAGCGTTGCATGGAGTCAACCAGAAACAGAATGGAATCGCAGCATGTGGACCTTTTCCTCAATTAACTACAGAAAATGATGGATTCTGAGAAGCTCAGTCTTGAAGTTAAAGAGTGCAAAATTTTTTGTAAGTCAGCTCTGCTGAAGGAGCAAGTTCTTATATGGCAAAATGTGCTTCATGAGAAAATGAAGGGAACTGAGGAAAAATATAAAGAAAATCACCTGTTTTTTAAAAAATTGGAATCTCATTATTGGAAAAATTAGTATGGTATTTAAGGAATATAATTTATGACAAATAATATATAAATATGCAAATATTTTAAAACATCATGTATCACCAAAAGGAACAGATTGCAACCATTCCAAGGAGCACCACTACAGCAAAATTTTCCTACTAAATCCCAGCAGAGGAAAAAGAAAATCCATAGGATTTAGATCAAATACACTTTAAAAGGACACACCTGGTCTCAGTACACACCTCAAACTAAGTGCAACTAGTGAATGATGTCACTGTGTTTAGAGGGCAGTAACAGCTTGCCTTGACAGCCATCCACAAAAAAAATCCAATTTGGACAAGACTCAGGAATCACTTGCAACAACAAAAAAATCCTAAACAATAGCCTGAAGCTGTTCAAGAAAGGTAAATTAGGAAAACAGAGAAGCTGCAGGAAAAAAAAAAACCACCTTAATTTTGCTCCTCTTCCGCTCCTGCCGTGTGAGCCTGACAGCAAAGGCATTCCCAGGAACAGGAGGTTCCATGCACTTGTTCTGCCAGAGACACTTTTCAAGCAGAGAAAGAGATCAACGGGTCCAAGTGAGCTGCTGCTTGCTCCATTCCCTGAATCAGAAGTCGCAGCACAAAGAGCTGCCTCTGAAAGACAAATCTGAACTGAATACAATCTGATCTTAAACATGCAAAGGCAAAGCAAAGAGAGTGAAGAAGGTGTCTGGAGGAGAGAAGAAGAACAAAGGAAAAGAAGAAAAAAAAAATCCCCAAAAGTTTGGCACCTAGATTTCCAGAGTTTATTCAATTTATTTCAACCACAACTCAAAAGGTCAAATCTGCCAACGGTTTGCAGAGTAATGCAACCCAAAGCTCTGCTCTGAATTTCCCTTTCTTGGGAAATTCTAGGAAGAGAAGGAAAAGCAGAAATATAGCCACTTTATCTTTCAGGCTGCCTGATTTATGACTATTTGGGACTGGTGCTAGCAGAGCAGAAGAAATTCTGGATTACTCCCACTTTTTCCAAGAGGCCTGGAAGCAGACAAAGCACAACAGCAGCCGTCCAGCTGCTGGAGCGAAGGAATGCAAACTTCTGTTCCAACAGCAAAAAAATATATAACAGATATGATTCAGGATTTTTTTCCCTCAAAAACAGCTGCAGATCTTGCGAAAGGAAAACAAAAGGCTGCAGTGCATCCCTGCCCTCCACCTCATCCCAACACACACAACTCACCAGACACTGGGGCTTTGAGCAACCTCATCTAGTGGAAAGGGAACCAAGGAAAGGAACTACAGAGGTGCTTTTTAAAGGAAAAGAAGATTAAAAATTAGGAAGGAATTCTTCCCTGTGATGGTGGGGAAGCCCTGGCACAGGTAGCCCAGGGAAGCTCCAAGCCCCATTCCTGGAAGTGTTCCAGGCCAGGTTGGACGGGGCTTGGAGCAACCTGGGATAGAGGAAGGTGTTGCTGCCCATGGCAGGGGGTGGGATGGGATGATTCCCTTCCCACCCAAGCTATTCTGTGAATGGTTCCCAGAAGACGTGAGCGGCCACCACCAGAGCAGGATTCCTACCAAACCATTTGTGATGCCTCTCTCCATCCAAGAGCCAAGCAAGTAGACAACCTATTCCTGAGAAAAGCAGAACGTAAGAAAAAAATCAATTCCTCAGACTTTCTTCTACCTTCCCTTTCATGGAGATTTGTCTTCTCCACCTCTGGAAATTTAACCTAGACAGAGATGGTCCCTCTGACATTGCTAAAAAGAACTACAAAATTACTTTGGTCCAACATGACACATTAAGCAACGTATCAAAAACTAAACAGCATGGAAGTGTTTCAAATAAATAACAGGACTGCAGGTGGAATGCAATAGTCTTCATACCAGTTTTCTGAAATTAATGTGGTCACCAATGTGTGTCACCGCAGCAACCACCATTAGTTGCAGACTATGGGAGAGGAGAGGGAGAGGAGCTGAAGCTGACACATCACTCATGTGCAGATGGGCTTTAACCAACAAAATTCTAACCAGCAAAGCTGGCAATTCCAAGGAAAACCATCTCAAAGGCTAGGGGGCAAATTCAAGGCAAATTAATTAATGAATGCTGGGAAGCCAGTTCAGAATTTCATACCTGAAAAGTTGATGGCCCGGTTTATATAACCTCAAATACACAGCAAGAGTCCTCATAAAGTAACCAATAAGTGGCCAAATCAAGCATGGTTAGAAAACACAGTTTTGACCATGGAAGTTACCTACGATTTCTTCCCCAGCTCAAAGAAGCTGAGTGCACAGAAACTCCATAAATACAACATTACCAATATACTGTGTGCAATGAATTCTCTTTCCAAAGTACAAGAAAATAGCTACTGATAATTCTCATTTCCATTTTCCCACTGAGAAACCACCAAGATAAACCAGTGTTAAGAAACACTTGAGTGAAAACAAAGCATTAACAAATCTGGCAGCAAGCCATCTGCTGTACTTTTATTTTTATCCTCTTTCTTTTTTTGGAAGCAGGTAGGATTCTATAGGTGGAAACACAACCTTCTCTCACTGCTAACGCTGTTGTCACTTTCTTATCAGTATTTAGCAGATAACCCGAGAGTAAGTGTCACAATAAAACCCCAACTACTCAGGTTTGGGGTTTTTTCCACTGTTAAAACATTTCCACACTACTATCGTTTCCATCTTACCTCAAGCACTGGGCCAGCTCCAAGAATAATCTGTTCTACTCCACTGGCAAATCCCTTCTGGCTGAGGGCGGTGAGGTGATGAATCAGAAAGTTGGTGCTCTGTGTCTTTCCTGAGCCGCTCTCTCCCGAAATCACGATGCACTGGTTCTTCTTCCTCTGGAGCATAGCATGGTAAGCCACATCTGCCACAGCGTAAATGTGGGGCTCCAGCTTCCCCAGCTGATGGTTATCGTACATCTTGACATACTTGGGGTTATAAATAGGCAGGAACTTGAAGGGATTAATAACAATGAGGATGCTGCCAACGTAGGTGTAGATTTTTTCCTGCTTGAAGCGGTTTCTGAGATTTTCCAGGAGCGTTTTCTCGTTCAGGTCCGGCAGACCGCACAAGTCATCGTAGTCCTTCTGCTGGGGCTGGGGGAGGAAGCCCCGCTCCACCATCCTGCGCCGCTCCTCCGTCACCCGCAGCCAGGACTGGAGGCTGCCGTAGTGGATGGAGCCATCCAGGTTCTTCTCCCGCAGCAGGAAGCGATAATCCTCGCTGCTGATGCGGTTCTCCAGTGCCATGCGCGGCCACAGCATCATGCGCTGCACTGGGCAGTCCGTGGGGTTGAGGATCCATTCCTCCCCTCCAAACTCCTTCACTTCGGCCAACACGTAACATTTTGTTTTCTCGAGCTGGAGTTTGTTGATGAGCGAATCGATCACCTCGGCGGCCGTGGATGTTTTCCTGGCAGTGATGGGGCAGTAGATCGTCCCCTCTGCGATGCTCCCAGGGTAGATGTGCAGCGTGTACTCGCTATCCTCAAAGCGTCGTCTGCCTCCAACATCATTTACACTCATATTGGATCCTTTCCCATCAGTCCCTGTGCTGCATAGTCGGGACTGTGCTGTATCTTGTCAGGTCATCATGTTAGCAAGGCTGAAAAAACCCAAAATAAAACCAGGTTAGGTGTTATCCTACAAATACCCCAAAGCTGTAGCAGATAAGGATATTCAACACCCAAACACTACACACACAACACAGGCTCCCTCTACTCAGATGTAACTCCTACAGTACCTCAAGCTTTTGCTCATTTTGCCCTCGGTCTGAGGTATATCAGAGAGATCCTCTGATTTTCAGTGAAAATTTTGTGAGCAACACACCAGACAACCTCCTGAATCAATCTCATGGGGGCATCGAACTCAGCACCCACAAATTTTAGCTGCTAAAACAAAATACCATCACCCTCCCCTGCACACCCAGCCCTTGCCACAGATACATTTTTCCATGGTCCTGTGCCAGTGAAGAGGTGATAAACTCATTTCCTTCCTGTCCAGGAGATTTTGAACCCATGCTAATTTATTCAGCAGCACTTTTTCCCCTACCAAGTCACCCTTTTTCAGAGATGTCCGTATCTCACACTGGGTATGAGGTATTGCAACCAACTCCTTCACACATGGCACTTTTTATTTCTCTTGTACTGCTTAAAACCAAACAAACCTGTATCTCTGGCACTGAAATATCCAACATGCAGCTGATTTCTCAAACTTCACCACTACAAGAAGATAACACACCACCAGCAGCCCCAAATAAAAGCAAATCCAGAGTTAAAGGGCCCCAGTACTCCACCAGTTCTAACAAACTGCAGACTGCCCTGGAAGGGGTTATGAATTACTCCAACAGAAAGACAAAAGGGAACTAGGGAGAAAAGCAGAAGCCTCGGAACCAGGATCTGGGTGTTTAGGTGGCAGTGACACTTTATACAGAATAAAATTTGCATGATGCATATCCTAACATTATTTGTAACACTGAGCTTTTTGCTGAGCACTGCCTCACTGGAGCAAGACCTCACAACTATGACAGTTCCTTCATGGCAAAATGCTCAAGAGTTGTCAAAAAACAAAGTCAAAACCCACAATAGGTTTGGGGAACTTCAGACATTTGATGCTGGGAAGAGTATTCAGGGATTCATTGATTGTTCCTGCAATCTCCCCCAAATTTCCAGATCCAGGACCTTCACTCCAAGTACAGCCACCCTCATCTTCTACATCCACTCCAAGGCTGGGATTTGGAGAATTGTTTCATTTCTGAGGCCCTCAAATGAACAGCAGTGGTTTATGCTGTATTGTTTCTCACTCCAATATTTCATTAAGTATACAATCCCCAGCCACGTGCACTTCAAAGCACAGAAATTAATATGTCCCAGTGAAATACATCTGGCAGGGATTCACGGCGCATTGCTTGGTAGCAGGACATACATTATACACCGGGAAGGGTTCCAGCTGCTTTCCTATGGCTTTACTGCAGGCACAGATGCAACAGGGATGATGTCAGGGAAGTGTTGGGTTGGGCTTGCTTTGTGTAACTCTGCAACCCCAGCACCAGCTTTTCATGAAGAAGGGGGGAACAATCCCCCCCACTACACTTAAGTTTGATAATCTCTCACCCAGATTTTACTTCAAAGCTCAGGCCAAGAGGGCTGGCTACTTTTATTGATGTTATCAGAGCGTATCCAAGACTGCTGATTCACGTGAGAAGTGCAAACAGGACTTTAAGTTGGTTGCCTTGAGCAAACTGACCTTCCCTCCTCCCTCCGGCACACTCAATAAATACGCTATAAAGCACCAGGCCACTCCACTCTACCCACCCAAGCATCTCTGGAGATGTTTATCCTGCATGGAATTGGTGTAACAACAAACACCTTGTGCCTTCTGCATCCAAACAACTTGAATCCAGCAGGGTTGTGAGCCAAGAGTGAACTCCACAGAGATGCTAAAAGCCTCAGCAACTCTGGGGAAGCAGAAGAGCCAAGTCGTCCCCACAAAACCACTCAAAGACCAGAAGCTTCTGAGATCAGAAAGTAAAGCGGTGTTAATTCGAGCCTTGTAAATCCCAGGAGTGCCACGGGGTTTACTGGTAACAACCCCAAACATGCCTCAGAGTACTCAGGGAGGTCAAAGCAATGTTAATGAAGTTAATTGGTTGTGGTCACCCATGCCCTGCTGCACATCAGCCTGGCCCTGGCTTCAGCATCCAACACACCTTATGCATGCAGTTGGCTTTTCTGAAGCATTTTGTAGAAAATAATGGAATGAAATATCCATCCTAAGGTAATTAGCATATATCAGAGAGAAAGGTTCTCCTAACGACAACCATTCCCTGCAGGCCATTGTATTAGCTATTATATGACTTGAAAAACTGGTATTTTTGTATTTAGACATAAAAAATTAAATGGGAATGTGAAAAGAATGACACAAAGTTCCTATTTTGCCACCCATAAATACTTGCTCTAGGCATTATTTTAATTAAAGGCCTTTCATATCACTACATGCTTACATTTACAGGTGAACATATAAAAACGATGCTACACTTCAGTCATTTACACATTTTGCCTATTGCAAACTGGTGGAAACGCTCTGGCCAAAAATTCATGGACTCTGCACGCCTATGAAAGGAAACACTTATGGCATTTTAAATCAGTACGGAACCATGGAATGGTGTGAGTTGGAAAAGGTTTTAGAGCTCATTTCATTGCATCCCTGCCATGGGCTGAGACACCTCCCACTGTCCCAGGCTGCTCCAAGCCCCTTCCAACCTGGCCTCAGACACTTCCAGGGGTCCAGGGGCAGCCACAGCTGCTCTGGGCAACCTGTGCCAGGATCTCCCCACCCTCACAGGGAACAATTCCTTCCCAATATCCCATCTATCCCTGCCATCTGGCAATGGGAAGCTGTTCCCCCTTGTCCTGTCCCTTCATCCCTTGTCCCACGTCCCTCTCCAGCTCTCCTGGAGCCCCTTTAGGCCCTGCCAGGGGCTCTGTGCTCTCCCTGAAGCCTTCTCTTCTCCAGATGAACACCCCCAGCTCTCCCAGCCTGGCTCCAGCCCTCTGACCATATACTTTCAGCCTAATATTTTCTATATCCTTTTCCATTTTCTATGTTTGAATGAAGATTCTTCTCACATTAATCCTGAATGCTGACTTTTCTCGATTTTACTACACTAACATAATTTTATTTCCAACATAAAAAAGCACAATCTCCAAACACACTTACAAATTAATTATATTACTTGGACTCTCCTACATAACAAAATCAATTATTATTTCCAAGGGAAAGGCTCAGAGGGTTCTGATAAAACTGTCAATGATCACCTGATTATTAGCAGGTTGACAGAAAAAGACAAACTTTGATTGCCAATTAGGCTTTGTACAGATACTAAACAAGTAAATACTGGTTGATTTTTACATTCTATGTGATCTTTTGCTATATGATCACAGTTTAATACACATTCAGAAAGACTAGCCTCAATATGTTCATTTTCAGGGACAGAGTTAGCAGCACGTGGCAATAATTCAAAACAAACTGTCCACTGGAAGCATCCGAACCCGGCATAAATAATCTGTGATAGCTAAAGCCTGAAATCATGTGCAGAGTTTGCCAAATACCGAATGACTTGGAAAAAACAGGGATCAGTATCAGCACTGAGGCTGCTAAAGGGGCAATTCTGGAAGCAAAGTTCACTGAGTTTATTATAACATTCCCTAACCTGGTGAGGGACTACAGAAACAGGGAAACGTTCTCCCCACTCCCAATCCTCAGGGTTCAGTTCTCAGGACAGCCTGGATTTATCCATCCACTGGCACCTCCCAACACACACCGTGCAGGGCAGTAATTCCTGGTATAGATAAACTTAACAAAATCTGATTAAAAAGCTGCCAATCTAAACACACTTCACTGTTTAATCTGAATCTATGGGCACAAGAGCTCTCTGGATATTTCTCCTGCAGCAGCAAACAGCCTCGTGCTGCTGGTACCCCAAATAACACCTTGGTGACACCAAAACTGACACCAGACTGACACATCTGTGCCAGGTACACACGGGAGGAATACCCAGGTGGAAGCTCAACTTCTTGGTTATCACTGCACCATTTCACATGTCAGTTCCTTTCAGAATCTGTGTAACACTTAACCCTCTCCTTTTATCACCTTCCTTTTCCATGCTCACTGTGTTTTTCTCTTCCCACTGTTTGCTGATGGGAGAGAAATATAATTATTATCATTTAATTACCTATGTGGGCCCCTCTCAAAGAACCTCATGTTCAAGTGGCAGGAAGTGGTGGTACCCAAAACACAGATTTATGCACTCAGGTACTGGTGTGAGGAAGGTGCAAGGTGCAAAACTTCTCTAAAATTATTTCTATCCAAAAGAATGAAAGTTCTGTCACAGGAAAAGTGAGAGTTGGAAGCATTACAGAGATCTTGGAATGGTTTGCTTTGGAAGAGACCTTTAAAGGTCATCTAGTCCAACCCTCTTGCAATGAGTAGGGATGTCTTTAACTTGATTTGTAATCACAATTGAAATTTACTTCTTAAAGGATAATAAGCCTGGATGGGGGGAAAAAAATACCCATTAGCACTCCAGGATTGTCGACATACAGAGGAAAGGTCTTTTGGCTGAATTTCAGAGCAGTTTATTTGGACTGAAGCACCTAAACAAGACGCCAAAGCAGCGAGACAACTTAAATTAGAACAGAAAACGAAAGCAGAAGTGGAGACACATTCCCAGAAGCTCTGCAGCAACACAAGACCTTGCTGGACCTGGCACTGAGCCAAAACAAAACCCCACAGCACGCAGGCAATGGGAGCAACATCCCAATGACACATCTGACTGTTTCAGGGGTTACCTTTCTTTCCCCTTAAAATTTTCCATTTGGTCCCTATTCCTTTGAAAGAAGTTCTTCTCCTCTGCTAAACCTGCTTTGTCTTGCTCAGAGTTCCAGGCAAATGTGAGTGAACCTAAAAATGCAGTGTCCTTTCACTTCCTGCAAACCTCAGTGATTTTGAGTTAAACCTCCTCAATGCCCCCAATCCAAGTGAGCTTTGTAAACTTGGGTTTTGCTGTTATTATCAAGAGCCATAATAAAAGAAGTGTCAAACCTTGGTCAGTGTCAACCATCCTGCCTCAAGCAGAAGGGAATATTTTTAGAAGCAAAGAAGCCTGTACAGCTAGAGATGCCTATTCAGCCTCCAAGAGGGATTCCCAGAAAACAAAAGAAGCAGTAACACAGCTCACCCTATGTAAATCATTCCCAAAGACCCACACTTGCCCACACTGGAACAAAACAGGTTGCAAGTGTTCTCTAAGTTGTTCCTGAGCTCAAAAGCTTCTTCCATGGCCTGAAAAGTTTGAGACATATCACACTGGTTTTCCCTGTGTCTTTTAGTTTTATTCAACACTCTAAGCAGCTGTTTCCCCCATGCTTTAATCAGACATTGATATTAAGAAGTCCATGGATACATAAAGCACCTCAGTGGTCAATAATCCTTCCAGAGCCTGGAATCACCTTGTCTTGAGGTTTTGGTATTTCCCTATGGTATGACAATCACTCAGTAGTTCCTCTTCTTCTAGAAACTGGAGGTGGGTGAGGATGTTGCTATACATCACATCCTTGCTGATGCATCTCCTGTGGAAATTTCTCAGCTTCTACCAAACCTTCCAGCTGAGACAAAATGAAAATAGGAAGAAAAAAAACCCCACAACCAATAAGGAAATAAACCACAAAAAACCAACCAACCAAAACCAAACAAACAAAAAGCCCTCCAAAACACCCAAAAGCAAACAAAAAAACCCCAAACAAACAAAAAACCAACTAAAAAAATTACAAGAAAAGCTGTTGTGAAACTAGTTACTCCTAAAATGTTACAAACATTTCTGATGAAGGAGGAACTGAATTAGGATGTGAATAACCACAGGATCACTTATTCTTTCCCTTGAGGTCAAAGCACTTTCTGTGCAGGGAATGAATCAGCATCCAAGGAATTAACCTGGGCTATGCAGTGAATTAAAGTCCTGCCTGCATGATTCCTGCCTCACCAGCTGGAGATACTACCAAAGGCACAGATCCATCATCTGTGGTGCCAAAGAAACGAAAATTAAATCAAAGAAGGCTTGGTGAGGTCTTGACTGAGGCAGCTGCATGGGAGAAGTGACTTCCACCTTCACTTCCATCATAGCAGCTCTGTGTGATGCTGGGAAACTCAAACAAATGGTGCAAAGAAGATCCTGCCCCAGATTGTTCCTCTTTCTTGAGCTTCAGATTTGAGTCACTGAATCTTGACTTCTAGAAGTACTTCTGTTCTCCCAAAACATGCCCCTACACAGAGAATGGGATCCTCCAGCTGCTCCCTCGGCTATTTTTTTTTTTTTTTTTGCCAGAAACCAACAAAATGGTAATATGAAAAATAAAATGTAAAGAAAGAAAAGGATTTGCTGGATCATCTTTTAGGCTGCAATGGTAGCACCTGTTTAACTTAATTTGCTGCTCCCATATTTCCTGCATGACTAATGAGAACTGTCACTGAAGGCAGAGACTAAGGAAGAGCCTGGTGTATTCTGAGTATTTGGAGTCCTGCAGGGAAACAAATCCTTGCTTACATGTTGTTTTGCTGCTTCCAATGACTAATGAAGTAGTCAGTGGCCAGTGGTGGGACAACCCTGTTCCAAACACCAAGAAAAATCCGTCTTTTATAAAACTGATAGAATTACATTTACAGCCCCTTCAGGTTTTCCTGGATTAACTCCAGGCTTCAACATCATCTTCACACACAGCATCCCTCAGCACCCCAGCAACAGCAATTCCGTTCACATGAACAGCCAAAATATCGGATTTTCCAGCCTTACTGGTTGGATTTGCTCCTCACAGGTGGATCCAGAGCAGTTCAGCCTCTGGAAATCTGACTGGAAACAAATCTGGAGTTGATATCCCGAACACACAGATCACTGTCAAATCCCACAGTGATGCAGGCGCAGAGCAGAGCCAGCGAGCACAGAGATGGCTGCAAAAACTGTAAATGGGCTCAGGATCTCCCTTTTAGCTCTACAGTCATGTGCTCAGCTATTTATATTTCAGTTTGCAAGTAAAATTTCACATACAGAGCCTAAAAACCAGCAGCACTTAAAATAAAAACATTTTTGAAAACTGTTAAAAATGAAGGATATGAAGTGTAAGTGATGTTGCCAAAGGAATTCACACTGAGGAGCATCTTCCAGCCCCAAAATAGCTGCAGAAAATACCTTTTGAGAACTCAGGAATCACACCAGCGTTAAGGACAAGATGCTTCTATCCTAGAGGAGCTCAAGAGCTTCAGAGAACAAAACCCGGGGAAATCAAGGGATCCTTCTCCTCCTAATGAAGTGCTGCAGGTGGTAGGAGCAGCCTGAGAACTGTTGTGCTGAAAAGGAAGCTCGCTGAAGGATGTGGAGGCACTTCAGGACCACTTCCAGCTCCAACAAGCACCAGACTTGAGATAACAGCTGAGCAAAAGGCAGAGGGATTTACAGAAGCACCAAGAATTGCACAAATACATTGTGCTGGCACCCAAGTGCCACTGAATTGCTGCGTTAGGAAGTTTCCAAAGATAAAAGAAATAAAGGGCAGCTCATTAAAAAAATTCTTATTTTTATATTTTATCACCGAGAAATTATTTCTCACCTTTATGATGGAATGGCAGAGTATTTTGAATATTGCCATATAAATATATCTTGATCTATATCAACTACATATACCAATATACTGATACATATCAGTATATAGATCCATGCCAAAGGATGTTCTCAGGTTGAAGAATCATGCCCTCCCATAGATCCTCAACATTCTCCATCCTTGGGGAACTCAGCCCACTTCCAGCACAAGCCAAGACAAACACTGACACCTCTCAACCTTGCTTATTGTGGAGTCCACGGACACAGTAAAATAAACATTAAATCACTATGGAAGTGATGATACCTGTGCTGTACTTCCCTGAAAATATAAAATAGGGACACTTTATATAATGTTATTTTTGAATACTGGGTCAAATATTAATTAATAATTTCAGATGTTTTTCCTATAGTCTTAGGAGCTTTGAAGTTATTATGAAGAAGATAATTCAGCTTAGGAGCAAAGTCAAATTGAAGTGCAATAGCGCCTGGAGAAGATGCAATAATATGGTTACTGATGTTCTCTCTTTCCTCATTTTATGGAGGATTATTGACCATGACTGATAGCAAGGAAGGGATGGTTTTAAAGCCTTCTCACAGAACACTCTTTTTGGCAAACAGTCCATTTCAAATAAAACTTTCCATTGCTCCCTACACAATTTTATTGCATTTCACAAGAATTATTACCTGTGACCCACCAACACAAACCCATGAGCTTTCTCGTCTGCCAAGACGATTCCAGCTTTCCTCCTGATAGCACATTTACTGCTCAACGTCAAAATGAACCATCTGTCTGGCTGGGCAGCAGACAAATCCCATTTTTTCCCATTTTAGGTAGAACATACCTGTTAATGAATGAGAGTTTAAAAGGCAACATCTCAAATTTTTCAGCTCCGTCTCCTGCTTCTTAAGCAACACTACAATCCAGCTTTTCTCAAGCACCTGAATAGGAATAAAGTTATTTTTGGGAGTCCAAAATCTTACAGTGCCACGTGCCCCTGCAACTGCTGGTTTCTTCAGCTACAAGTCTGAATTTTCCCAACAAAATAATTGAAGCTTCCACTCCAGCCCATCCTCCTTCTTCTAAACCCTTCTTAAACAAAGGCAACCCTCAGCTAACTTCATCCTTCAGCTGCCTCTTGTCCTTGCACCTCCTTCCCGTTTTCCACAGGCGATGAAATAATTTACCCACAGAGAATCATCTTCTCTGCATTCAATGAAGGTCAGCCCTCAGCAGCAGGAGCTGCAGCATCATCAGGAAATCAAGAGACTGCTCCTCGCTGGATTTAGTTTCATATTAAGTAAGAGGTGATGCCATTTGTTATCTGTCTCCTCTCCACATTCAGTGTCTCAAACAGCTTAGTGATATTTAATAATCTAAAGGTTTTAGCAGAATAATATTAATAACTTATAAATAGTTGATACAGTTAAGGGATTTGATCTCTATAGCCAGACCATCCAGGTACCTTCCACTCCTTTAAACCAAGCAGCTCACAATCCTCCAAAATTAATTTTCTTTTCAATGTAGAACTACTGAAAATCTGTAGTACCAACATGAAAGCATCCTGGTTTACGCAGAAGTGAGATTCTATTATCCAGAGACTGATTTAAGGCTCATAGTAACCTACAGATTCTCTGCATAGTCCATGCAGCACAAGGAATACATTTCAGAGCACTAAGAATTGTGCTGTCGAAGATCAAAGGCAGAAGAATATTAAAACTGTACTGCCAGTTCCCTTAGTTACCTTACAAAGGGAAAAAAAACCACCAAAAAAAACCCCAACAACAAAAAAACCCCACCCAACAAAAAAAAAAAAAAAACCCAAACCAAAACAAACACCAAACAGGATGAGTCATACTTTAAACAAGACCTTCAGCAACTAGTTCACAGAAAAAATACAGTATTTTTCCTCTAAATGCCATATTCATAAAAAATATTCAGCCCACAGATTATGATAATTTACAAGCAAGAGCAGGAATAGGATGCTGGATTTAAATGAACGATAAACCAATATATTCTATCTGAAAATTAAACTGTCAGGCAAATGCCACAACACAAGAGTGGCTTTTAAACTTGAGGAAGAATGTTCTGCAAGCATCAGGACTTGAAACAAACAAAAAAAACCCCAAAAAAACAAAAGCCACCTCACAACGTGAGAAGTACTTAAAAAATCCCTTGAATTAGAGCTGACAGCTCCACTAAAAATAGTTCTTGGCAGCTAACCGAAACACAGGTGTTGTAGTTCTTCGAAAACATTGATATCAGACATAGAAGCAAAAAAAAAGAAAAAAAAAAAAAGGAAAAAAAAAAAAGAAAAAAAATTCAAAAAAGCAGGAGCTAAGCAAGTATTTAATTGAAATATTTCCCTTGTCCCAGGTCCCTCTCCTGGAGCCCCTTCAGGCACTGGAAGGTGTCCTGAGGTCTCCCTGGAGCTCTCTCTCCTCCAGGTGAGCACCCCCAGTTCTCCCAGTGTGGCTCCAGAGCAGAGGGGCTCCAACACTGAGAGCAGCTCAGTGGACTCCTCTGGACTGGCTCCAGCAGCTCCACATCCTGCTGTTGTTGGAGGCAGCTCTGCAGGTGGGGTCTCAGCTGAGCAGAACTTGAAGCCCTGGACAAGCAAAATTCAGCTCCTCCTTAAGGTTATTAAGCATTATTGCTTTCCCTGATAGATCAATTACACTGACTGGAGCCTGTAGAAATTCAGAGATGTTTGATGACCAAGATCAGGAAACCAATACAACCATTAGGAATGTCACAATTCACCTTTTTAAAATGAAATAAGCAGTAAATTATCAAGGATCTACATCAGATGCTCTGACCCAGCATTTTGCTGTAACAAACATGTATTTTGTGGTTTCTGAGTTATTTAAAGCTGCTTCTGGGGTTTCCCACACCTTGTGCTAATTGTACATCACTGACAGGATTAGGAGGAAAGCATCCCTGATTTCCAAACCTCCAGGTACATCCCTACAGCCACCCAACACAAAGGACAGACAGAACCTACAAACAAGGACTAAGATGACACTGGGAAACAAAGACATACACTTCATTTGAATCTGCCCTGTTTGGGGCAAAAACTGGAGCAGTATCACAAGTGGCATCAGGATTTCATCCTGCACTTGAATAAGAGCTTCCACCTCAACCAGCCAAGCTACAGCCTGACACAAACTTGGGGAGCAGACAAATGTGGCCACAGGGAAAATAAAATTCAAAAGCACATTCTGGGAAATAAAATTATTTTATAAATCACTGTATATATCCAATAAGGTATCAATTAAGTCAATTGAGATAACAGTCTGTATCTCATTATATTCTCTAGGAAAAAAAACCCCATCTCATCTGGAAGCTGAAGATCTGGTTTCTTGAGAGATCAAGCAGCAAAAATTGAAATATTCACTGGACTGACAGTGGAGTGATTTCAATGCTTCAGTGAACACAAGTTAAACCAGAGCATATTCAAACCAGCACAATGGATTTGCTTTTTATCAGTACTTTCATGTGTCCTCCCTTGTCTTTAGGACTATTTTTCCAGAGTATCATGTGGGGATGACGTTCTCAATTTTTTTCCACTGGCAGACACGATTTTTCATTAGCATAGAGAACTCCTATGAAAAAGAAATTCTGATCTGGTCCATCCTCAAAAAAAGGAAGATTAAAACAAAGGGAAAACAAATGGTCCCAGAGCACAAAGCACAGAGAGAGGCCATGCATCCTCAGATGGCTGAAGAAATTAGATGACAGATTGCAGCAGCCCAGTATTAAACATCACCAAGATAATTCCCCATCCCAAGCAGAACCATTATGGGGAGAAAGAGAAGCTCCTCTAAGCCAGGTCTGCCAGACTGCTTCTCTGACATCTGTTCCAGCATTTTCCGCCGGCCGCTCCCAAAGCGGCTCCGGTGATGGATTTGCCCTAATTGCAGGCAGCGGATAATCGCCCTTATCCTGAAACGGGGTGCCCAGTGCAATGGGAAGACATCTCCTTTCCAACTCCTGTGCTCATTTCCTACAAAATCTGTTCTAAATCTAAAGCCTCCTGTGTGATACCTTGGCTTCAAACATGTCTGAGGTGATTCCATAATTATAGAAGGAGTAGAAGCTTTGGTTGCTGGGTTGTTCCCAGAGAAAGTCATTGGACCCTCTCACCTTTTACTTTCCACCACGTGCAAACCTGTCCATCCCAGTTTTTCTCTTACGTGTTCAAGCAAAAGCAGAGGCACCTCCTTCCCACAAAACACACAAGGAAGTCTCTATCTTAGAGCAGAAAGCCATTGATTACACCTGACACAGGAGGTGAGATACATACATCCCTCCAAAAACTGCAGCACACTTGCGTTTCAAGTCTCTTCCTTAATAAAAAATATTAAGTATATTTTAGATTCTTTCTTTAGATTCTTTCTTCACTTTCTCACAGTGAAGAATTGGTTTAAAAATTATTATGAGCAATCAAATAGCTTCCACAAACTTGAAAGAATTCCTAAACCTGGCATCCCCGCCCTTGGGAGAGGACAGGACACAGCCAAGGTCAGCCGTGCGTTATCTGGAGAAACTGAAACGCTACGCTTATCCTGGTGGAACAGGCTCAGGTGACACAACTAGCTTCATTTCCACCTTTTATTTACATGAAGGACAACTGAGATGGGAATGACAGGCCCTCCACATATTCAGATCTCAGTGGTTTTCCACAAGCACATCTTCACTTAGAAAATAAATGGATTTCACCAGTACATTTAGGAGAATCCAATGTTGATCACGAAAGAAAACCCACACTTTCAGCCACACTAAAACACAGTGTTATATCACAAACCTCTCCCTTAAGTGCACAAGCACCTTCCAAAATCCTTCCTAAAAATACTACACCATTTACTTTTCTCAAGCTATTAAATCTTTAATTCATATTCACCATTTTGCAAACATTCCACATGAAATATTTCCAGCCCTGTGCATGTGTCTTACCTTTTTCACACTCAAAGGATTTATTTCAAAACATTCATCTACCCAACTACCAACACACCTCAAGGCTCCCCAGGAACCATTTTATGTAAAGCAGAAGTTTGGGGAGGGGGCCAGTAAATCCTTTTAACCAAACACTTTCAGACTATGACAAATTATTCCAATGGCACAACGCCAGCATAACTCTCCACAGCAGAAAAAGAGGTCGGGCAAATCCAATAACGAGTATTTAAAAAGACAAGTAAACATTCAATTTTCTCGCTGGAGGCAAAGCAAGGTCATTAGGGAACAGGGAGGGGTGAGGGGCAAAAAGGAGATTCAGCAATAAAACAATAAAAAATCCCCCAGAATATTCAACCTATTGGGTTTTGGAATTCCTTCCAGTCCATTTCACTGGCAGAATTAGAAACATTAGAGGACAGCGGGCTGCCACAACAGACAGGTGCCTGGGGCCATGACATGCAGCAATCCATCCCCTCTCCCTTGCCCTGCAGCCAGCAGCCATCGGAGTGTCTGGAGCAGATGCCACCTCTCAGCTCTCATCAGCCACGGGAAGACACAGCGTGGGTCCGACATGCCCAGAGCTCCTGGGATTAGCTGCTGGCATGAGCAAGGTGGGAAGACTGTGCAGGTGTGTCACCTCTGTAAATTTCAAATTACACTAAGGAAAAATTCAAAGTGCCCTAAAAAAAGAATTTATGACACAGGGATCTCAGCAGAAAGGTTTGGAGGACTTGCCTTGGTTTGTCAGATGAATGCCAGGTTATTGCTCATTGTTCAGACAGGACCAAAACAGACCTGATTGCTTTACCATCCCTGATATTTTCACAGTGTCCATATTAGTTTGGGGTTTTTTTGAGACATAAAATGATATGAAATGTTCTTTCTGTTCACAATAGGCCCACCCTCATGTACTGCCCTATAAAATTCTGTCCCCAGCGTACCAAGTCCACCTGTATGGTGAGCACAGGAATCATAGACGACAATTCAGACCTGAAACCTGAGATTTAACTGACTTTTCAGGACAGAAAACTTGTATTCTACCCTATGTTATCTTTCATCCTCAGTCAAAAGTCCCTTCCTGGAGAAAAACAGCCTAGGATTGTTATCCTTGTCGATACCCCGGCTGCAGGCAGAAAGCAAACCAAAGTTTCCCAGACATTTAAGTACATAAATGTATTTGTGCTGTCAGTGTTTGGGATCTGACAGACACAGAGGAACCCATTCGTTATACTCCCACGTGTCCTTGCTGACTTTACACCTGAGCCTCAGGGATTTTCCACTTTCCTTGAGCCTGTCCAATGAAGTCTGTGGTAAAACTCATCAGCAATTTGACTTAAACATCCTTAACCCAGACCTTTAAAGGATGATCAGGTTTGAAGGGTAAATTTTTAATGGATGATGGCTTTTGGTTGTTGCCCTTTTTAAAAAACGTTTCTCTGAAGCAGAGGTCTGGGAATTTGTTTAGTTTTATTTATTTTAATTAAGAGTGAAAGACAAGATCAAGTTCCTTGTCCTCACAATTTCCTAGCCTAAATTATCAAATAATCCAACTGAGTATTTCTTCCTCCAAACCTCAGTCACATTTGTAGTCCAAGGACAACCTGTTCACCTCTAATACAAACCAACTGAAACAAAGTTTTCTCAAAGACAAAGTAAAACAGATTTGTTTAAAGGATGAAGGTTTCAGCTTTTTTAGTACCATCCAGATGCTGCTAAATTTGTCAACTTCAGTGCATTGCTCCAGTAATTTGGGTAAATCAGTGAAGCCTTGGCAGCCATTTGCAACTGCAGCTGAGTTTGTTCTTCGTGATTTGTTAGATAGGAAAAATCCCAGAAGAGACTGGGCTTTCTCTGAGTACATAATTCAGTTTTGTAATTTACATTAACACTTAGCTGGGGGAATTTGAGCAGGAAAGATCCTCAACCCCTTAAATTCACCACAATATTTACATTCCTACCTTCCCCAATACTTAATGTTAAGGAAATTATGGTTGCTCTTTAAGGAAAGCATCCCACTAGCAGGATAGGGTGTTAAGTCAGTCTAATAAACATTCCAGAGTGAGTACATGATCTCCTCGTCCTCGTGTTTGTCCTTCCTGACTCCTCTAAAAGACAACAGGAGACAGAACATTCAGAAAGTCATAAAGACTTCAGTGAGACACGTGTGTCTTCCCCGTACCTGAAAAGCAGAGCACATCTCGGCATCACACAGGAAAGTAAATTATATCCACATAATTACCCCTCCAGAATGCCCTGAAGAGCATATGGTATGGAAATGAAACTGCCTGAAATGGATTAACTTGGCTGTGTGATGAGATCCACAGAAGGGAGCGTGAAATAAACATTTCAGAATGTATTCCGTGTAGGGTCCCACAACTAGGCACATTCATCATCTGGATAAGGTAATGACACCAGGAAATGAGCTAAGTAAATCCAAGACTGAAGTTTCATTTTCTGAAGTGCATCTGTTTGGCTCATACTCCCCCGAACCTCATTGTTCAGCCATACTGGGTCTCATCTCAGAAGCAAAAAATGCAAGAACATAAATCAGAGCAGCTCCTCCAATGAGCAGCCGTGGCAAACATGCTTTTAATTTGATTTTATAAAAAAATTAACTGCATCCCAGCAGGTCCTTGCCACAGCCCTCCGTGACATCTCCTTTCAGGTTGTTCTTCACTTTTCAGAATAAAATGAGAAGCACTGGATTGAGCCAAAAAAATTAACAGGGACAGCACATTTCTGCAGAGGAGGTCACATCCTCCCAACACTGTCCTTGTGATCATCTGGTCACTGCTTTCTATGTTTGCGAATGAGGAAAGCCTAAACTGAGGTGGAGACAACATGGAAAGCCTAAACTTACCATGGAGACAACCAGCCAACTCAAAATATTTCTAGAGTTGGCAAGTATTTTTTACACTTCATATGCCAACAGCACGAGCAGCTGGCCAAAACTCTGGTTGAACATGCCCATGGTGGGACTCTGACTTTGGATCAGGCTGGTAGAAAATGGGTTAACTTGTCCAAATGAGTCAAGTGGATGGCCATCACACCAACCACCAGAAATCCTGTCAGGCTGAGACACCTACAAAGAATTCAACATCAAGATTTAGGGAAATTTCCAAAGGAGACCATTCATGGTCTCCATGCCTAAAGACTCTGCTCACCAGATCAGGTTTATGTTGAACAACTCAGGCAGATGATTACTGGACCAAGACCAACCAGATGTTACAAAGTTTTAGCCCCACAAGTTCTGCTGGCAAACATTCACAGGAGCATGAATGAGAGGAAAAAACAAGAAAGATCCAGCCGCACAGAAGCTTCCAAAATTAACATATGGATACTTCATGACGTCTTCAAATTGAATTTTGAATTGTCTCCACCAAAATTATGCAAATCGATGACTATTTTGTATGTCCCATGTGACTGCAAATTAGGACTGATTTTGTCCAACTACAGCCTCCTACAACCCCCCTCCTCTCTCTCAACATCCCGTTATGTCTTCGAGGTTTCCCTTTACTCCACATCATAATCAGAGCTAACAGAAGCACTGTTATAAAACAACGCAAAGAATGATTCAATCAGATGAGCGTCAAAGCCACCAAACAGTCCATTAGGGCATTGAAAATACAAATTAGGAGAAATATAAAGCAGAGAAGGTCAGCTAATGAGTTTATATAGAAATAGGATGAAGTGAGAATAGACACATCATCTCCAGTAATATGATGAACTTCAGAGAGTTTTTTCCAAATTCATCTTGAACATAGCAATGTCACAGGCTAGCTTTGCAAGAGGTTAACAAAGGGGAGCTCTCCAAGGGGTGTCCTGGTGTTATTTTGCAAAGAATTTCCCCATAACACAATGCTTCAACAGGAATTTTGTAAAAGGACAAACTCTTAACTCTATTGCCATCTCTATTCTAGTGCTCTCTGCCATCAGCTGCAAGACCATCTCTGGAAGGAATTTTCCCTCTGCTTTTTTTAACCCAGAAAGCAAAAAAATCCACATCATAATGACCAACACTCTGTAAAGTCACAAAGACACTTCAGAAGAATTCAAGATCATTTTTATCCTCCCTCTTTTCCAACACCAGCCACCTTCTGACACTAACCCCATATGTCACTGAAGCTTTGAGGCTTGGGTCAGCTCGACTCACTCGTTCTGTTCCAAAGCAGAAAGTGCTGGACCTCCAGGATCCCTCCAGGATTGCAGGATGGACAAGAGGTTTTATTTGCAAGGGTTACAATCTGCTTCTGTCCCTCGTCATCCTCCTCCTCCTCACCAGGTCGCCAGATCGTGTGGGTGCTGAGGGAACAGGCTGCACTTATTTCAGCCATGGTACTGGAAGCCCTGGCCTGATGTGGGATCTGCCCACAGACACCGGATTCTTTACGCATTTTCTGCATGCACACCATAGGCAGCGCCAGAAATACCGGCCATGCGGAAAAACAGGAAAATATTTTATTCCTGGGCTAAGGAAGAAGCCATCGAGTTAAATGCAGCTTTGTTTAGGGCCAGGAGTGCCCGGTCTCTGCAACAGGGCAATTCAGGAATGCTGATAAGTCTATTTTCCATGCATAAATAACCTACGTTCAATCCAACTGCTTTATCTCAGGGAAGGATAAAGCCCTCAGTGGCAAGGCCCCAATGTTTGTCTACTCGTTTATCAAGCAGGAGCCTTATTGCAAAAGCTAATTCAAGTGGAGATTAGATTTCCCGTATGAAGCAACAGACAATAACACAGATATTCTTCAAACACCAGTAAATAAGATTAATGAAGTGCCGCTGCCATGGGCTTTCACCTCAACAATGCCTCAAAAAACCCTCATCCTGGTAGCTCCAAACAAATCTCCACAGGTTTCATCATATTTCAGTGCACAGACATCATCTCACTTCAGCTGGCCAGCAGCAACTACAAATAGCCCGCAGGAAGCCACCGATTTCCTGAAAAGAGGGTTAACCAAGAATCATAGGAAACAGAAAATTAAAGCTGGGTCTAACGCCTTGAGTGGGCTGAGGAGGGGAAAAAATACAGCAGCAGCAGCACTGAGCATGTTCAGACACACGAACCAACCCAAAATTAAATGAGACTCTTAAAAAATCACAGACCTAACAAAGAATTAACCTACTTCAGCAATCATACCCAAGGCAGTGGCTTTTCGCTGACAGTTTTCACACACAACTACCTACAGGCTACAGCTAAAATCTTAATTAGAAATAAACCCAACTCAGCGTTGAGACCTGCCGAGCGCATCACAAGTTGCAATACTTTGCATTTAAGTGCTCTCAGCTAAAGGGCTAATTCAAAAACTGAACAGCAAAACAGAACTCGGCAATCAGTGAAGCTTCACATGCTCAACAGTTGTGCTGATTCATCAGGCACAGGCAAAAAATCAACTCAGGGCTCTGCAGGAAACAATCTGAAATATAAATGTCAACTTGATGACTTTACCAAAAAAAGTAGGGAGCTTGGTTGTAAAATGTCTTAAATTGTGACAAAATGTTGCACAACAAAAAGGCAGGAAAGCACAGACTGACATGCAGACAGAAGGTGAAAAAAATTAGAACACCTGCTGAAATGTAAGTTTTGTAGCAGCCCTCCAAAACCCCAGGGATTGCAGGAGACAAACACAGAACAAGGAGGTGATATGAAAACCATAACCCCATCTTCTGCTGCAGACACTGTCACACGCATGGAATAACCACAAGAACAGGAATGTGTATGTGAAACAGAAGCAAAAGAGGAATCTGAGCAATCTGGTATTTAGAATGTCACTGTATAAACTGAAAATTGAGGTGGCTAAATCACTCCAAAAGAAAGAGTTAAAACTCCCTTTCCAGACACTTATCCCGGCCAGCAGAGCAGCTTCCCTCTGATCTGAGAAAGACAATCTTGACCTGCCAGGACATTGCAGCAAAAGTCATTGTATTACATGATTTTGCTGTTCTTCTCTTGCATCCCAATAGATCCTCACTGCACTAACTTTGTGTTTTTAATCTGTACTCTGAGGCTCTTCCTCATGTACAACTCTAGATTGCTATCAGGAGGTTTGACTCCTCTGCCAGCTCAGGATGCTGATCTCCAGTTCCAACCTATTCATGAATTAAAAATAAAAAATAAAAAAAGGAAAACCACCACTTTTCATGGTATTCCAAGAATCTCCTGCCAGACACTCGAAAGAAATATCCTCTAAATATTTATACATCCCTTTTATATTCTCTGCAGTTTTTCTCTCCCCTACATGACACCTCCAAATGGGGAATACCTCACAGCCAAGGTTGCAGGTGTGCTAAAACCTACATCTCCTTGATAGACCCTACGGATCCACCTCAAACTGTAAAAGTGTTCACAACTTCAAGTGTTGACAAGAGACCTGGGACTGTAATTTGGGCACACAATACCATAAAAAGGTAGAAAAAGCCTAAAAATACTATTTAACACCGTAAATAATTTATAAAATAATATTAGAAACCTACAAAACATTTGACAGTGCCCTTCAATTGGAAAAAAATCCCTGAAAATAAGAGCACAGCTCATGAAAGTGTTCTCACATCAAACCACCAGTGAGATCCTGCAGGCTCTCCTAGGTCCTGGTAGCCCAATCCTAAACTTGCTGGAGCTGCTCACAGTCTTTGCTACAAATGAAAAAAAAATTAGTCTTCCAAAGGTTTAGAGTTGGTTGAACCAAAAACAAGGGAGATGCATTTATATTTTCAGTTTTACCAGGAGAATGAAGGAGAGGAGGGCAGGAGTCTCTGCTGCACCACAGCCCTGAGCAAGGAGTACCTCTACCTATGTCCTCATGAAAAATAAAACTAAAAATTTCCTTCCTAGCTAAAGAATTTCCCAACTGCCACACTAAACCTCTGCATATCAGCTCTACCCGAGAAACCAGAAGTGAACAAACTGTTCTGCTGGTTGTGTCACTGACCTCAAAGGGCCTTTCCCAGCCCATCCCCAGTTGGGCAGGACCCTCTGGAGAGGCACGTGCCTCGCTCAAAGCAGCAAGAAGAAACCCTTCTTACCCTCAGCATGTATTCATTAAATTTATCACCAATTCCCTTGAGATCTGCGAGCATCTCACCACCTTCTGTACATCCAGAGATCCCAGGACCAGAGAAACAACTCTTGCTCGAGGAAGATCCTGGTTCAGCTTCAGTCTGGAAGTGTGGGCTGCTTCCTTTGATGCCCTGCCAGTAGTGGCCTCCACTGAGGAAGCCCAGAATGAGTCACACCACCAGCAGAAGGAATTTGCCAATCTGGATTGAAACATTCAGATGGAACTATGGGGTTTCTCTCCCTGCTCTGCCATTTCCCTTCACGCACAGCAATTCCCAGTAATTGCACCCTGCCAGGCAGGCAATTGGGCAAAGGGGAAGCAAATATATCCAGCAGACACGGGGAGGGTCTGCCAGCCATGGCTTTGCCTTAAAAACTGAGGCAAGAGGATGTTAAGGGACTGAAAGGATCATTTAGGAAGAGCCTCATAAAAGTTTTTCTGGTTTTTCACTGACTTACACAAATTCCAGTTGGCATTGGGGTTTATTGCTTTCCACACCTGCAGAGCTCTGAGCCCAGAGCTTATACTGTGTCTGCATCATATCTTCAAATACTGTGTCCTCTAATCCCAGTTATCTTATATATAAATCCAGGGAAAAAAAACCCTTTTAAACCCATAAGACAGAAAGAAGACCTCCAAGAAAAAGTTTAGCCCTAGTGGCCTCTCTGGCAAGGGATAAAACACATACAAAACTGAGCCATGTTACGTGTACAAAGACGCAGGTAGTCTTTTTATGAAAATATAACATTTTGAGCATTAAAGAATTAAAATCAGTTCCTTTTTTTCCTACAAAATCCATTTTAATCAACAATGGGGAGAGGTATTCCTTTGCTGAATTCACGATCTGAACCTACTGCAAGCCAAAAGCATATTAAAGAGTAAAAGCAGTAGTGACATCTCCTCTTGTCTTTTCAGCTCGATTTGGCAATTCTGGCAGTAAAACTCCTAACTGAACATTTTCTTTACTTAAAATTGAAACTGCAGGACATCTGCTGTAGCTGCTGAGCTCGCTGTGCACCAGAGCATTTCAAGTCTCACTCTGTGCCTCTTTAATGTTGGGGTTTGGTTTTTTTAAATCTCTCCAGCCCAACCTCTAATTTAAAGGAAACTGTGCTGGATGCTCTAATTGACCCCGTTCCCTTCCTTCCCCAGTTTGTCTCTATAATTAGCCCTTCCTAGCGAAGGGAATCAGCAACAAGACCTTTGCGAGCCCCACCCTGCTGACCACAACCACTGCCTCATATTGGTTTTGTCCAAAAATCAACAGCTTCAAGACAACAAAAGGTTTAGGAATTTAAAAAAAAAAAAAAAAAAAAAAAAAAAAAAAAAAAAAAAAAAAAAAGCAAGATCAAATGTGTATTGATAATTTTTCAGCACTTTATGGTGAATGAAGCAGGCAACCCATAATTTATCCCTCAGCAGTACTTTGTAACATGAGCAAAATACTTGTTTTCCTCAAAATAACACAGAGCTGCCCACCTCAAATTCACTGACCCAAGACTTCCCCTTGATGTGGATCTCAGCACATGCACCAAACACAGAGGATTCCAATCTCCACTAAGGCACCAGAAGGCCCCACACCTTTTTTCTTGAGAAATTAAAAGGCATGTTGAGAATGAGGAAAGGAAATGCATTAAAAAAATACTCTTATCGGTGAGCAAATGCCGCCACAAAGATTGTACTTCCCTACTTGCCTGTACAATAGGTGATTCCTACCAGGTGACTGGAGCTGGGGGTATTTTTAGGTATTAAGGGTAAATAAAAGAAAGCAAACAAAAAAACCTCACCAGCAGCAGTAGCAAAAAAAAACCCTCTAAAGCCAAAACAACCCCCCAAAACCCAGTTCGGATCCAGAACTGGATTGTATTTCAGAGCTGCTGAGCACCAGGAAGTGCAGGGTGAAGCAGAAGATCCCAGCAACACCAGCAAAAACACATGGGATGATCTCAGGTCTAATATGGCCTAGGTCCTCAGTGCCATCTTGGCACCTTCTGTCTCAGTCTTCCCTAAAGGATGATACTCCAGCTAGCACAATTCAAAACTAAGCCAGAAGAATTTCTCTGGTTAGTTTTGAGCTTTGTTTTCTTCCATGTTGCTTCTCCCATCACCAAGGTTCTAAGGCCATCCATTGCAATGGGTTGCTCCTGAAGAAGATGCCCACCAGGACAAGCATCTCAAGGTCTCCTGATGTGCACCAGGTCCGTAAGTCACTATTTTCTGCTCAATTCTCCCACTTGACTTCGCAGCTTTACATTTAGAAACCATTTTGCACCCACATTACAGGGGGCCACATTACATTAGAAACCAAACGGGTTGAATTTTTTATGATTTTGGTGATTAATTTCCCAGTTTGACATTCACTTTGAATCCATTAATGTTATTAGCTGAGAATTATCCCAGCAGTCCAGAGTTCCAGCCTCTCAAAGCACACTAACACACATACTTGTAGAGCAATCTGGAATTTCAACATTTACAAAATTAAACTGCAGCTGGTAGGAGTCTCGCTAATAACGGCAGCACCTGAACCTGTAATGATCCTTCACCTAAGGAAAATTGTTCAAGTTTTTTGAATACCTGCCCACTCGCAGCCCCTGAAGAGCATACCTGAAAAGAAAGCATGTAGATTAATGCTCCCAAAACAGAAAAGAAAGTTGATCCAGTCCTACAAGAAGAGAAAAAAAAAACCCAATACCTTTCTCGGTGCAGAGGATACTCTGTGCTTAGGGGAAAAAACCTTCAAAATACACAGAGAAACTGCACCCACATCATTGTAAATCCAGTTTAAATTTCCAATTATTTTTCTGAGATATTCTCTCAAGGATTCCACTTTTACTAAAAATAGACTCAACACCAGACAGAAGATCACAATGTCCCCACCATACAAGTCTGAACCACGAATATTAGACTGAGCTACTTTCAGCCTGCGTTTTCAAATGAGTTTTGTCTGCAACTGAAAAAGTTTCACGCGGGGCCACTCCTCAGACTGCACCAACTTCATTAAACATCTCATTTAGCTTTTGCTCCTCAGGTTTCACATCTTCCCCGACAAAACAAAAATGAAAGCAGCCTTCAAGCAGCTGAGCTGCAGAGAATAAAATGGGAGGAAAACCCTAATGTTGCTAAAACTGAGCCAGCAAACCCTGGGTGAGATTCACACCTTCCCTCTTGTGGGAACAGCAAAATACTCAAGCAGGGATTTTTTTTTTTTTTTTTTAATCCCTTGGTTCACTAAAGACTTTTAGGTAGGAGAACGAATTCTCAGTCCCTCAGAAACAGACCTTTGTGATCATTTTTTCTCCTTACTTCATTGGCTGGAAGTGCTCTTTTTAAAATACTTTTTAAATATATTTTTCTCCTCATATTTATTGTAGTGTTCACCCCAGATGAATAGTGATGGCTCTAGACAGGTATTTCAATCACATAAATGAAGAAATGAAGAATGAAAGCATAGGACAGCTGAACTCAGCCGGAAAGCAGCAGCTCCCACCTGGAATTACAAAGAGATTGGGGCCTGGAACAAAAATGGTGGGGCAAGGAACAGGCAACAGTTGCCAAGTAATCTTTCTTGGCAAGTTATGTCTTAAAGACATAAGAAGAAGAAATACTGCTGCTAATGTTTATCAATGCTAATAAATTCCTTAATCAAATCCCTGTGGACTGCAGTGAGATCAGAGATGCATTTGGATAAGGGAACTACATTTTGAAACAAGTGGTCTGACAAGTCATGGTGCACTAGGCAACCCCAGGAGTCGAGCAAGGTGAAGCAGCAAGCAGCAGAAGGATCTGTGGATTCATCCGATTTTCCCTGCAGACACCTCTGTTGCTTTTGGTAAAGTTCATTCCCTTCATAGCTGAGGAAAACTCTTAAGATTCCTCGTTATCTGCTGCAGGCACCTCAAACCTGACCTCTGCTCTGCACTGTCCTCCTATCTCCTTGCCTACCTACCAGGCACAGTGAAGTGCCTCCGGATAAGATTATCCGCAGCGATGGCTGCCCCAGCTCTCCTGACACAGAATGCCACTGCCTGCCTGTGCAGGTTATTTGTGCCACGGTCTGGCTGGGAAGGAGGAAACCCACAGCGTGCCCTCATTGCTCAGCCAGACGTTTCGCCACACTCCGCAAATGTGGGGCCCGAATCCCAAGGGAGGCGCCTGGGCCGCCGCATCCCTTGAGAACAGGACTGCATCTTTATTTTTGGATGAAAAGAAGCAAAAGAAACAGTGGCTCTGCTTTTAAACATTTCTCCAAATCCTTTTGTTGAGCTGGAGTGGTTCAGTCATCTTTGCCACCACCAGCAGCAACAAATTCCACATAATGATGCCCCATTTATGAAGCAATTGGTGAATTAAGGAGCAGAGACCAGTTCTTCTGCACTCAAAGAAGCCCCCAGAAAGGTTATGTAGCCACATAACCTCCCTCTTCCAAAAAACCCATTTATTTTAAAAAACCATTACAAATTGCTCAGCATTGTTTTAATCATGCACAACATTTCTAACGATCCACTGCAGTCCTTTTTCTTTTTTTTTTTTTTTTTTTTTTTTTCCTAATGGGACCACATTCCTTAACAATGAAATCATTTACTAATTCCTCCCCAGGGAGGCTGTCCTGTGCACCCAACAAGCACAAACCAACCTAACAGTTTATAGACAAGTGCCATAAAAGTTTAAATGGCAACATTTCGGAGAAATTTTATTTTGGTCTATGTATTTACGTGAAGTATGAAAAGACAGTAGAGTTACGGAAGTTTACTAAAGTAAATATTTTCAGTTAACTTGTTTTAAGTTCATCCCTCAAAACCAACCATGTAGATGCTGAATACAATAAAAGAATTCTTGGCCATCTATTAAAAACGTTCATAGTCTGAGTTGGTTTTAAAGCTCAGGTGTTCCAAAAATGGATCTATCTGGATTAAACACTGCTCTTCCATCAATGCTCAGCCATGATACAGCATATCCAAGATCCTCTACCTTTTTTAAGGTCATGCTTTGCAAGAAATAGAAGACAGTCCAAAGAATTTCGATAAAAACACAGCACAGAGGCTGTCAGATTATCTGTGCACGATGGACAAAAGCCAAGACCTGGAATGGGCATCCAAAGAGTAACTCTAGGATTCAAGGTTATCTGGGGGATGCCAGAAGTGATTCAAGGTGAAGAGACCAGCAAATAAGACTCAAAAATTATACTGAAACCCACATATTTTGGCTATTTTTACATTTTAAAGGGGTAACCAAAGCATTTGTTTATTTTAAACTACATTTTTCCTTTGCTACTTCATGCAGCATCCAAGCAGGACAGTCCCTTGTGCTCTGCTCCCCAATGCTCCTAACAGAGATTTGCAGTAACTCCTGCAAGTCACAGGGATGGAAACCAAGATGATTTTTCCAAGAGAAGCTGACCAGACAGTTGGAACCACCAAAACTACCAAGGTTGAAAGGGTCCAGCCCAGTCCTGCCCTCAAAGGGGACCACCTACACACAGAGCCAGCCTATCCCTAGGGATATCCCTGAACACCAACAGGGATTTCATAAACTTCCTCCATGACTTGGAAGAGACCTTTAAAAGCACATCACAACCCAAGAGAGATGACAGGAGACCACAGCAGAGCTACGCCTGCATTTTGTAGCTGCAAAAAAAGCAACAGACCTCTGTAGGTGAGTGAGATAAGAGCTCGGGTTAGACACAGCTGGCTGAGCTCCCCACGTGATGATCTCACATCAAGAGAGAAAAGATCCAACTATCAATATTCCTTGGGAGGATACAGAGACGGATCTCAAACGGTCCAAGCAAACTTCAAGTTTGTATCTGGCTGCTTAATGCAAGGACAGCACAGGTATCTACACCCAAACCTGGACACACCGTGCATCTGCCCAGGATAACTGGCTGCCTCATCAGCTCCTGTAGCCCCAATCTTCTTTGTTTTCCATGATGGCATCGACATGACCCAGCCTCACTGCCATTCTACCCCGAGCATCCTCGGTGCAGGACAGTCTTTCCACTACTGAGCCCCACCTCCCCTGGCAAAAAAATTGCCTGGCTGAAGACCATGCTCTGTCTCTTTGCAAGGCTCTTAGCAAAACTCTAAAAAAGGGCTGACAAAACCCATCAACAGAGCCCAAAACTATGACCCATGGCTTTGTCGAACCATGGTTTAGCATGGTGCGACCAGCCAAAGGCTTATGAGAACCCTACACAAAGAGACATCTCATCCCTACCCCAAGGGATGCACATCCACGCCTATGAGAAATGGCAATGCAAGACTTCAACAGCAGAAAGTAATCAGAAGAGTAACAATAATCCTTAAATCATAGGTATTTATTTATTTCATTTTGCCTAGGAAAACTCTGAGGAGTTTCTACCAAAACACTGTGGAGCCGCTTGCCAGCTTCATGCTGATTATCAGCAAATGGACCTGGACTATCCCTGTTCTCCTCCCAAAATTAACCTCAGTCAGGCCAGATCTCTTTCAACTGGAGCCTGTGACTAGACCAGCTTCATGAGCTCATGGAAAGGCAGTGGGAAGCAGCAGTTTAATAGGCTGCAAGTGGAAGGCAAGCAGTGGATCACAGATAATCTCATTCTATTTGGACACTTCCCACCTAACACAGCTCAAACCACTTCATTTCCCTTCTGCTCCTGAAGCCCACATACCACAGGTGGAAGGCAACCGACATGAGATCCCTAAAGCCATGAAGAACCTGATGTGACTTTGCAGATGAAACTGCTGGGAGCAAGGATTTTGGACCAAGTGACCTCTTGAGTTCCCTTCTGACCTAGGTGAGCCTACATTCCTCCATCAGAGGAATCATTAAAATCACTGGGGTTTTGTTAGGAATAAAAAGGCATTGTGGCAAAGACATGGCACTCTCACCTCACCAGTAAGATTTTCCAGAGATACCTGTGAAAAAGGGATCCATACACTCCTCCCCACAGAGAGAATAATGCTAGCACAAGGTCTAACAAAACTGCAACTCTAAATAATATCTTTAAAACAGACACAAAAATTAGTTCAACTCTAAAAACCCATGTCCCCTCCTGAATTTTACTATTTTCTCAGGTCAAGTGTTTTGTTGAGTTCCACTTTTAAAAGTTTCCTTCCAAGACACAGAGGTTAAGACATTGAAACAGTCACAGGAGCGAGACGTACGTGTCACCATGGTGTTCGACCTGTCAAACACAGCACGAGATTTAGTATTAAAGAGTCAAACAAAGAAAACAAAGACTATTCCATTTCCCTTTTTTCCTGTTTTTATCCATTATCTGGCAAGAGTTTCACATATTTGGTTTCTAGAGTTTCAACTCTGAACACCTGTGTCTTCACATGTATACCCAAAACCTATGGAAAAATTTGGCCTGTGTAAAAGAAAAGTAAAATTCCACAGAAACAATCTCAATTCCACTGACCTATAGATATCCCATCCACAGCATTTTGTCCTTAAAATTCCATAAAAACCCAAGCTTTGTGATAATCCAAGCCATCTGACCTGAAAACACAGCAGAATATTTTCTGCAGCATGAAGCCCAAAGAATTACCAAGCTTCTCCCTAGAGCAGGGAAGCACCCAGACACATCTCAAATCTCCAGTGCTACTGCTTTTGTCCAAAGGAATGCTAGAGAAAGTCTCCAATTTGCAAACTTGAGCTGTGATCCTTTAAATATTTATGCTCATGTTTACTTTGTTGAGAGGGGAGAAGTCCCATTCACTTGAGAGGAAGTGAAGCAAACGTCAGCACGCAGGACAAAGCCTGAGAAATTCAGATGCTCTTTTAAACCTCAACAAAAAACCCACCATGTTCCAAAGCTGAAACCTGCACCCAGCCCATCTCAGGGAGCCAGAGTCCAGGCCCAGGCTGGGAGCTTCATCAAGGACACAACAAACATGCCTTCAACCCCAGTGTTTCGCGTGCAAACAGGAACGCAAATCGCCTTTTATTTACAAACCGAGGGGACGCAGGAATTTCTGAAATCAAATTTGACCAGCTAAGATGCTTCCAGTGGTTCAACGACCTTGTTTGCTCCCTCATAAATGTATTTTTAAAGGAACTGAGTCCAAAAGTTGCATGGTTTAGAGCAAGAACTAAAACTGGGCAGAAAATGGCCACACTATGCTCACCAAAACCAGCCATCCCAAACAACTTTAGAAACTCTCCAGTCACACTTGAATGACAGAATTCCAGAATGGTTTGCGCAGGAAAGGACCTTAAAAGCTGATCATGTTCCACCCTCTGCCTTGGGCAGGGACACCTTCCACTATCCTAGGTTGCTCCAAGTCCTGTCCAACCAAGCCTGGAATACTTCCAGTAATGGGGTAGCCACAGCTTCTCTGGGCAACCTGTGCCAGGGCCTCACCACCCTCTCAGCCAACCATTTCTTCCCCATATCTCATCTAACCCTGCCCTCTGGCAGTGGGAAGCCATTCCCCCCAACCCTGGAACTACAGTTCCTGATGAAGAGTCTCTCTCCATCTTCCCTGTACACCCCCTTTGAGTCACTGGAAGTTTGCTCCCGGTTTCCCCAGACTCAAGGTATTTAAGCTCCTGACTACAAGACACGTGTGTTCCCAAGCCTGTGAGGGTGATCGCTGGTCTTCCTTGCCAGTTTGCTGGTCTCCAGCTGCAAAACCAATGGAGGGACCAGCACTGTCCCAGTGCTCCCAGTACTCCCCCTGTTGACTTGCAGGCACATGAAGGAGTGATCCTTTCTTCCATCCAGAGCAGAATACTGTTCTTACAGAAACCAAGCAGGAGACGAGGATTTCAATTCCAGCCATACCTTGAGCTAAATTAAGGCTGCACAGGTAACTTGGGTTTCATGTTTCCCAAGTGCCCAACCTCAGGCGCTTCACATTCTCAGGGGTTTTTCTGCAAACCTGACCAATATCACGAAACATGCTATAGAAATGCCAGATATAAAAAAATTTAGGCATAAAGCATTCAGATTTGCCTAGCAAAAGATCCCAAAGGTTTGACTGTCTGAGTGGTTTAGTACCAGTGTTCATGAAAGATGCTTTAACAGCAGTAGTCATGTTAAGCTTTTGACACCTTGACTCTTAAAATGCAACTTCCCCACCCAAAATAAGGAAAAAAGGGTTAAAAATGTGGATTTTATAAATCATAACAGGAGCAGCGGATGCACAGAAAAAAAACTTCACAAAACAGATCTACATTTTAAATACATGATGAATTCCAATAAAGCTTTTCCCAAGTGCCAGTGATGGACACCAGGCCTTTCAACACAGAGGAAAAATCTCTAAAGCCACGCTGATTTATGCATTGATCGCAAAAAATACATTTTTTAAAAATTAAATAAATAAACATGAAGTTGCATCATCATCGATAGCCCAGGAAACAAAAGGTTTTTAGTTGTGTGCAAGCGCTGCTGAATTACCTTCCCTGCCATCAGCAGCCTAACTGACAGATTTCAAAAGAGTCTTGGGGATCAAAAATTACAGCCAGTAAGGAGGGCAAAGGCTGAGAGAGATTAAGTGAGGGGAAAAGGCATGGAAAACCCTCTTACTTTAATTAAATAAAATGTAAAAATGAGAAAAGTCATTGAAATGGGTGAATTTACTCAAGGACATAGGAGAAATCGTGTGAGGAGCTGAAAAGATGATGCTCTTCAGGGACAATGCAGGCTCTGACCTAGCCAGAGTTTATGGATAAGCCCAGATTTGTAAGGTCATGCTTAAGGATTCACAGCCCATCACCGCAGCATCCACGCATTCTCCATGGGAACACAACGCTCCCCTGTCATTTCCTAGCAGTCCCATGGGAAAAGAGTCAGGAAAACACTTGAGCCGGCCAGAAACCCAATTCTCCACCTAGCAATCTATTTACAGAGCGATTTATTACAGCGCTTGGCTATCGACTGAGTGAGACACCACGCCGGTTTTCCTCCCGTAGCAGCAAATCTCCTTCCTCTGTCGCTACGTGATTATTTTTTTGATCCGCCGATGGGCAGGGACCGCGCTGCAGCGAGGGATGGGAAAGCCATGATTTCTGCTGAGCTCACGCTCCCCACTTTATCAACCTCGGCTTGATTTGGGGATAGGAAAATGTAAACGCAGGAGGAGGAAGCCGATCGAGATGCACAAGGGCGTCAAAACGCCCGGCTCAGAACTCACGGCAGGTCCTAGCGCAGGTCACGTCTGAGGGGGTTTATTTTTCTGGGATAAAGCAAAGGCCGTTTTGGCTACGTTTAGGAAAATTCAAGAAAGAAATTTCGACTGTTTTAACCTTCGGAGGAGCAAGGCTCCCACAGGGGTCCGGCATGCCAGAGTGGGACCTGCCGTGAAGTTCAACACTGTGATAAGCAAATCCAGGTATACCTCATTCCGACGGGTGGGAATGGCTGACGGGTACTCGGGAATGGCTCTGCGTAGCGTACCGGGCTGCCGGAGCCACGGGGCGTCCGCGGGCGATCGCGACCTGCTCCCGTCGCGATATCCATAGCCGTGGCCTCAAGGCTACTGTCACACTCAGGGCTACAGCCCATGGCCCCACTGGCGACACTGGGGACGCCTTTGAAGTAAATCTCCTCCTCCCAGGCTGTTTTTTCCGTGTTCTGGATGTCCAAGACACCCGCAATGGGGGTGAGCGGCACCGGGCGGTGAAACCCCGTGCATGAAGGAGGGCGCGTGGCTGCCCCGCACCGCGCACCCACCGGAGGCGGCTCGGGCGGGGAGGATCCCGCACCACCGTGGGGACTCTGCGACACCGGGCAGACCCCACGACGCCGGGGAGACTCGTTCTCCTCCGCCGAACAAAGGCTACCGCCGGCCCCGAGATGCTCCGGCGGGGTTCGCCTCACGACCCCCGCCCCCGCCGCTCCCAACTCACCCGCGCACCGGAGGCCCCCGCCCCGCTCCGCTCCCCGCTGCCGCCGCCACCGCTCACCTGGGTGTCGGGGCGCGGCGCATCCCTCGCCCGCAGCCGCCGCCGCCGCTGAGGGGGGTCCCGAGGGTCGTTGGCTGAAAGAGGTCGGTCCTGAAAAGAGGTCACGGGGGTCTGTGCTGAGGAGGGTCGGTGCTGAGGAGCGTCCCAAGGGTTGGTGGTGAGGAGGTTCCCGGGGGTCGGCGCTGACGGGGATCGGTGCTAAGGGAGGTCTGGGGGTCCCGGGGATCGGTGTTGAGAGGGGTCTCGGGAAGGAGGGGCGGGGAGGGGGGAGAGTGTGGTGGTGCGAATGGGCGCTCCCGCCGCCTCCGCCTCTGCCGCCGCCCGGGCGCTGCCCGACTGCCCGCGCGCGCGCGCCACCCTCACGCGCCCGCCCGGCGGAGGCAGGGAGGGACGGAGGGCGGGACGGAGGTGCGCGCATCGCCCCGCCCCGTCATGGCCACGCCCACAGACAGCCCCTGGACGCGCCCCCGTCGTTACGACGCGGCCGCGGCCGCTTTACGGCAGTGCGCGGCAACCGAGCGGCGGCAGTGGTGGCGACGGGCGATGAGGCGGCGGGTGAGAGCCGGGGGGACACGGGAGGGGACACGGGAGGGGACACGGGAGGGGACACGGGAGGACACGGTGGGACACGGTGGGACATGGTGCCGGTGAGGTCCCGGCGCCGGGCGCCCTGCCAGGGTGTCACGCCGGCCGCTGCCGTCGGGGGTCGGTGCTGGCCGGCCTCGGGCCCAGAAGCTTCAAGCCTGCATTTTAAGGGGAAAAGGGGGTAAAATGGGTAAAGGAGTGGAGGTGTGTTACAGTGCTGTGAGTGGTCTCTGTCCCACCCCGGCCAGGCCCTGACCCTGCGCCTGGCCCGGGTGCACTCTCTCCTGGCCCCATAATTCGCGTTTATTCACATAAAAGCAGTGATGGGATGAGCAAGGGGCTGCTGGCGTGCTCTGATCCCGGCATTTGAGCGCCGGGACACGCTCGGGATCAGCCTCGGGGTCAGCACGGCGCTCCTCCTCCGTGGGGCGTGGGACACCCCCAATCGATTCCCCTGACCGAATTCTCACTCCTGACCAAATTCCAGGTCTTTCAGGTAAATTATATTTCCACCCTGTGCTTCCTACTGCTCCCTCGATTAGACCCTTTCTGTGGGAGGTGAGAGGTGAATGCATCTGCTTTTGGATCTGAGCTGGAATCCCATCGATACCAATCCCACCAGCAGCTCTGGGACGTTCCCGGTGCCATCCCTCATCCTCAGGTGTTGTTTGCCGAGGGGTTTTTTCCCATTAAACTCCACGTTTTGGTCAAGCCCATCCTGGGGAGCAAAAACCATTGGGTGTTGTACGTGTGGCTCTTGGTTTCGTGCCCTGGGAGATGCTGTGACATCAAGAGAGGTTCTGAGTTTGGTTGCAGTCTCTGGTTTGGGTAATCTGTCCAGAACAGAAGTTTGGGCATAGTGAGTACGGAGCTTGGCGTATTTTCCTGATTTCAGCACTCATGGCCTGTTGAACCTTCAGAAGTGAGATGTTCTTGTATCATGCAGGAATTATAACCTACAGCTGCAGAGATATTATTTATATTTAACAAAAAGGGAGACAACTATGCTTCTGTTGTGGTTGAGTTGTTTAATGTTCCTTGAGTTTCTCCTCTGGCTCTGTCAGGAAACACGTAAGTCCAGAGATTCAGTGTCACCCAGCCGAGGCTCCTGCTGGTAAATAGAAATTAATGTTCCATGTCTGTTCTTGCTCCATTAACAACTATCCAGACAGGGTATCTAAACCCCATATTTCCAGGAAAAGTGAACAGAAAGTTAAACCATAGCGTCTTTTACTCCTGATCTTTAAAAGACGAAACCTTCTCTGTCCTTCCTCCTGCTCCCTGATAAAGTCTGTATTTTTTGTCTTCCAGGTGACCATTTTCTTATTTACCTCCATGTTCTTTAAATTAGCAACAGGACTCTAGTGACATGTCACCTTAAACTATTCATTCTGGAGGTTCTTAGCACCTTTAATTTATTAAAATAGACTTTAGGAATCTGATTCACCCTTAGTTCAAACTCCCTTTGCTCTGTCACTGCCTTTTTACACTCAGTTACTAAGGAGTCTCATTCCTTGGCTCTCAAGTCTCTTCTACAATTACCTGCAGAGGGTTGTTGTCTTTAGTGGCGTGAAAATGACAGGTTTGGGGTGTTTTTTTGGTCAGGTGTTGGAAAACACAAGCTTTGGTTTGCGTCTGGACACAAAGGAGCCCCATCCGCTTATGGACTGAACTTGCAGTAATGTCAGCAGCTACTTTGTTAAATTATTATAACTTCAGTGAGGGAAACTTGACCTCTTGCCCTATTGATGCAACACAGCACTGTTTTCAAATCTGTCAATGAAATGATGGTGCTGGTATTGAAATGCTCCTTTCTCTCTCCTTGGTTTCCTCATCTCAGCATTGGAAATGGGACAGCTGAAATCCCTTGGAGGAGCTGATGATTCCAGGGAGTTTGCACAAATTCCAACTGCTAATATGCAAATAAAACAAACCAGCAAGACACTTGTTGGCAATCTCCAGCAAATGTTCCAGGTCTGTGCCAGTATTAATTCCTATTTTTATGGAAACTGAACAGAGCGTGCCTGCACCTTCAGGAAGAGAGTCCTGGCTGTGGCTGAGCAGAGCTGCTCCCAATCCATGTCAGGATTTCAATACTCCTCAGAGGCGCAGATCCACATCCTGGCTCCTCTGCAGATCCATCTTTAGCTCTTATGGGAGGTTCTCCCAAACAAAGCCACCTCACCAGTGGCTTTTCACAGCCCCACCACATTGTTTTGGTCCTTGCTGCTTACCTGACCTAGCTCTGAGGGAGTCTCCCAAGGGTTTTCCTTGGAGCTGCATGTGGTGAGTCATCCCACAGAACTCACAGGCAGTTTCACAAATACCAGATGGCAATAAAATTAAAAGTAGTAGCTAGTGGCAATTAAGCACTTGCATTCTCCTTCCTGACTGAAGGAACCTGCCAAATGTCATGACAGGAAAAAAAAAAAAAAAACAGGTTTCTGCAGAGTGGAAAATTAACAGAGCACGGGACACATGCTTCCTTCGCCCTTAATCCCATTTGGACTGGAGTGGAAAACTATTGGCTGGACTTCTACATGTCCAAGAGAAGATGAAGCAGAAAGAACACAATGTAAAGGAAAATTGGGGGCATTTCATGGGCACATATAAGTACTTCAGCAGTGCCCATGTTAAACCCCCAAACAGGATGTTTGGAGGATGTCCAGATCTTTAAACCAGGCTATATTCGGGCAGGCTGAGCAGTTTTTGGGATTCCATTTGGATTTCTTGTTTTTATACTACGAGGGTTTGCACCACGAGCTTGGAAATAGTTGGGAGCTCATTAAGGTCGGAAGCGTGTCCAAATACCATTGTGTTTGGCTCAGCATAAACAAGGGCTGCTCCCTTCCTCTGGTGACTCCTGCTGCTCGGCATCTCCGGGATCCACCAGGCACACAGAAACGCTCACTGGCTCTTTCACGCCCCACTCGCCCACCTCAGCCCTTCCTTCCGATATGTTACACATGGACCATGGCTCATCCATTTTGTTCCTTGCCTGTCACATGCCAGGGGACCTTGCCAAAATTTTTGAGAGATAAATCCCTTAATTTATGCATCCCAGGGTGCAGGGTCATTCCGCATGATTCATGTCACAATAAGAAGTGTGAATCTACTTCTTCCTAACAGAACACTCCATTTGCTTCGTTCTTATCATGATGGAAAATGGTGACTTATTTATAGTGAATCATATTAAAGTGATTTTATCATTCTGAGCTTTCACATGAGGCTTTCAGAAATCTGAAGATGTTTTCGTGCTGCCTTTGGGACAACAGAGGGAAAGATGAGGCCAAAACCAGCTCCATGTCACCCCTGTCCCAAGTTGTGGCATTTCCAGCCCTGTCCTGGCCAGGAAAGTAGCTAGGGGCTGAGAATGCATCAAAGCACTGAGGAGCCTGTGGGCTGTCAGAGATAAAGGAAAACCAGGGTAGATACAGGGGCTCTAAATCAAATTTCTCTATGGAAAATCTCCTGAATCCTACTCTGCCTATGTCAAGAGTTGTCATAAAGGATTCCCATGCTCAGGAACTGGTTTGTTTGTGATCTCGTCTTGCTTTTTTACTCCTTACTCATGGCTGTGCCTCCTGTGCTGGCAGCCCAGCAGGTTCTCCTGGAACAGGTCATGCCTCTGGCACAGAGCTGGGGCACTCTGTGCTCCTAGAAAGGGTCCATATGTCTGTCAGACAGCCCCAAAAGGTTTTTATTTAGTGGAACACCTGTGATGCAAAGAACTCCAGTGCTTGTCACTGCACAGGTAAAACACTGAGACACTCAAACACCACGTGACTTCTGGATCACTCCTGGTTTCTCTGCAGGAACTGCTCTGAAACTCCTTTGTTGTGAGGTTCAGATCCTCAGGATGGAAGGCTGATTTCATTGGAGCCACAGTAGGTTGCTGCTCAACCCAACACTGTGTGTTCTCCATGTGTTCATGGTCTTACAAATACCCATTTGGGAATCCTGGGCTCTCACTTATTGCTGCTGAGAAGCAACTTGAGGTGTTTGTCGGGCTGTATCACGTCCTGGGTATGATCCAGTTTCCAAGCCACGTTCCCTTTCTGTGTTGCAGCTCTGGCGGTTCCCCGGAGCAGCGCAGGATGGATCCCGTGGTTCTCAGCTACATGGACAGCCTGCTGAGGCAGTCGGACGTGGCCCTGCTGGAGCCCCCAAACTGGCTCAACGACCACATCATTGGCTTTGCCTTCGAGTACTTTGCCAACCAGCAGTTCCAGGAGTTCAGCCACCGTGTTTGTTTCATCGGCCCCGAGGTGGCTCAGTTCATCAAGTGTGCCCTTAGTCAGGAAGAAATAGCCATATTCCTCCAGCCGCTGGACCTTCTCCGCAAGGAGCTGCTGTTCCTGCCTATCAATGACAACTCCAGCCAGGCCGCTGGGGGCACCCACTGGAGCTTACTGGTTTATTTCAGGGACAAGAAGTGCTTCGCCCATTATGATTCCCACAGTAAATGCAACTCTGTCCACGCCAAGCAAGTGGCAGGGAAACTGGAGGCCTTTCTGGGAAAAAGAGGGGGCAAAGCCACCTTTGTGGAGGAGAAGGCACCGGCACAGCAGAACAGCTACGACTGTGGGATGTATGTGATCTGCAACGCTGAGGCTCTGTGCCACGGGTACTTCCAGGGCCGGATGGAGCCTCTGCTGCAGCTCCTCACCCCCTCCTACATCACGCAGAAGAGGTCAGAGTGGAAAGCTCTCATCACAAAAATGGCACAGAAGTGATGGGGATGCACCTCCAGCCCCCCAAAAACTGCCTTCCCCAGTCCAAGAGACAGCACCCCCAGTGCCTGAGGGAATGCCCATGCGCAGGATTGTCCCAAAGAAAAAGAATGTAACCCCTCTAGCATGGCTACACGCCCCCAAACATGCTGTTCCCTCCAGAAAAAGCCTTATTCTCCTCTCAAAATCACTGGCCTTTCAACTTGTAATGACTAGAGTCACTTTGCTTTCAAAGAAACCCTCTCCATGGTAAATTTTTACAGTAATCACTGTGGCAAAACAGGTTGCTGAAGAGACTTCTCCACCTGTGCCCAGCAGGCAACACACCCTCATTAGGTGGCTTTAGTTGGCTGCAGGCATTGTCCTTCCAAGCCAGGTTTAGCAAATGCTCTTTAAACCCAAGCCCCCGAGTGTTTTATCGTGGACAGTTCTAGTTTGTGCCTCCTGCTAATGGTATTGAAGCAATGTGGGATTTAGCAGCCAGGATTCTGTAGCCCTGAAAACCTGACATGGAGATGTCACTGCAAAAAGATGACACTGGAAATGAAATGGTACAATAATTTAAGAACAGGGCAAAATCAAAGTCAGGTTTCATCAGCCAGGTGCTCCTAGGCCACACAGTGATGGCTTTTTTTGGTCTCCTGCCCCTGCTTGCTTTTACTGCAAATTAAAACCCGACTCCAAACTGCTGGAAGATTAATAGGAAGCTGAGAAAGCCAATCCTAGGAAAAGAAACTTAATTGAGATGAAAAGCAACACTCACTCTTTGAAGTTTGGGGTTTTTCATTAGGATTTTAGGCCATCTCTGTGCAGGGAGGGTTTGCCAGTGCTCCCCAAGCCTTGTTAGCAGTCGCTGCTCTAACACAAAACCAGTTCTGTTACTTGAGAGAAGAAAAAAAAAAAAAAACACACCAGGGAGAACAAAAGGACAGAGTTTGAGGTATAAAAGCCAAAGATAACTGCGGGCTCCTTGAAGACATTAATGCACTTCAGAAAACTGAAACAATTCTCTTCCCGTGCTGGATGATGGCTGGGATCCCAGAGTGGATCCTCTCCTTAAAGACAGGCTTAGCAGTGTGGAAAATAAAAATTAAACTGAGATGTCATTGCAGGATAAGGAATAATCTCTCACCTGGTGAGAAGCAAAGAGCAGGTTGCTCAAGTGGTGTCTAGCAGAGCAACCACACCCCTACCTGGGAAGGGAAATCCGGGTTAAATACAACCCTTGAAGGAAGGATTGTTTTTAACCTGGAGCTCTTCACCACTGGTGTGTGCAGCAGCACAGCACCAAGGGGTTTGAGGGCTTCACCTTCCCTTCCTCCAAGTGCAAGTCAAGAAATCAGCCCAGATTGCCCCAAAACACTCTCATGGCAGCACTGGGGCCTGACAAGGATTGGGGCCGTTCCCCTCCCTCCTAACACTGCCTGGACAGGAGAACAGCCTCCAGCACCAGCCCTCCCTGGAAAACCTGCTCAGCTGGAGCCAGAAAGGGATCCAGCTGCTTGCTGAAGGGGATTCCCTTTGGACTCTGAGGGGCTTTGCCAGAGCAACGTCACTGCCACTCCCAAATTCAGAATAAAACTCAGACCAAACTCTGCTCCCCAGCATCATCCAGTGCTTGGTGTCCCTGCTAATGCTGTGCTGCAGAGTGTCACAGCATGATGGCTCTGACTCATCCGTCTGACAGTGCCGCCTTGGCTGATTTAATCTCCCAATCCTATTTTTAGAGGTTGGCTTGGGCTGGGGAGGGAGGAATATGGGACGGTGGGTGTGACATAGGGAACAGCAGGGGGATTTGAGGGTAGCGGCTGTGCTCATCCAGCAGCACCCTGTGCTCCTCATCCCTGTTTCCAGACCAGCAAGGTGAGTGTTGAGGGACATTCCCTGCACCTGAGGCTTTTACGTGGCATTTCTTTACACAAAGAAAAGCAAATAGGCTCAAGCAGGGCGTCATTGGGAGAGCCAACATACACCAAACCGGGTGGGCAGACACCAGCTGGGAAACAAAATCAGAGCCTTGCAACCACATCCCAGCAGCAGGGACCCCCCAAGGCACACTGAGGGTTCATCCCAGTGCTCCTCCAAACTGCCTACATGTCACTGCACCCATGGCTTGTCCCACCACTGGCTTTAACCAAAGAGTCCTGAGAGGAGACTGCATTCCTGGTTCGGGCTCAGCATAGGGACCCCAAGCACCTGCTGTTGGAGCACCCAGCAAACACCAGGCTGGGAACATCAGACCAGACCCCCTGCCAAGTCCTCAACCTCTAAACCCCTTTTGGGGCCAAGAGCCCCACTTTGAGGTTGGACCCACTAAACGCCAACTTGTTTGTTGGGAAAACAACCCTAAACCCATTTCCACTGGGTAAACGAGCTGGGTGAGTCTCTGGCAGGGACAGGATGGCGCCTTTCATCCTCCAGGTCACCCATGGAATCAAAGGCCTCCGACAGCCCAATAATGCTAGGGCTTTGAAGAGACCAGACCATCCCCCCAGGCACCCCAGGGTGCTAAATCCAGCCCAAAACAGGTGACACCACCCCTGTCCCTACTTAACCAGTGCCACTGTGGTTTTCAGGTTAGGCCATTTTCATGCATTTTGCTGCATGGGCCAAGCTGGGGAAAGAAGTTGAATTTTGTGGATGTGCAGGGAGAAAGAGGAGAAAGAGGAAAGCTCATCCTGCCCACCCCAGCAGGGTGGGGCTGCAACTCAGTTCACTTCCCCGGCACCGCTGTCCCCAGGGCGGCCCAACCACCAACGCGTCACATCCTGAAGTCTCTGCTGCCATCTAGTGCAATGAACCTCCTTGGCCTCTCCGTCGGGAGCATCCCTGCCCCTTGTCCCCATGAGAGGATGGGCCGTCCTCATGTCATCCACATCCAGAAGGGACATTGGGACACCACAGATTTTGGGGTGCCCCGTTTTGGGGCTCACAGCCTAGCACCGGTGTGGAGGACGCTGGTGAGAGACAGTGATGTGCTAGAAAATCCTGGGTTTATTTTCATTTCATTTAAAAGCTGTTCCAAGCCCAGAGCGATCAGCGAGCTCTTCACCCCCAAGGCGCCAGGATTTGGCCCCGTCAGCACTTTTAGTTCTCAAAAAAACAGGAAAGGAAACCCAAAGGAATCACACGGGTATCACTTGCCACTCCAGTGTGCTCCTGGGGGGGGCTGTGGGACAAATCCTGCGGGACAAATCCTACAGCATTCAGCTCCATGCGGTGACAAGGTTAACACAAACCAGGGCACAGATGCTGCACTCTGGGACATTCCCCAGTGCCAGCCACAGGCTCCTTTCCAATGTCTTAATGGGGAGAGCAGGATTAACGAAGTCCACTGGTGCCAGGTGTGGAACCCAGCGAGGACATCTGGTCTGGGGGACCTTAAAGTGCTTTGCAAGGAACACACACACACACACACACACACACACACATACAACCCCCTCTCTGAGCCCAGTGCTCCAGGAAAAAAAGGCTGGGGGCCCCTGGCTCGTACCCTCACCTTTGTGTGTGGGATAAATGACACCCCACAGGGCTAGTGGGCCCTTTCTCCCCATCCCCATGGATTGCTGTCTCCAGGGCCATTCTTCCAGGAACATTCCCAAGGATACTAAGACAGAGCAAACAGGTAGTTTCTCCCAGAGCAGCAGTGGCAACTCATCCACACTTCTGGGGGTTCCTGGTGAGCCCAAGGTCATCTTTTAACAAGAAAAAACCAAGCCTGACATAAAAACCAGCATCCATTTTAGCAGCAAGTCCTAAAGGAAGATCCAAGTGCTTGGCAGCCCCGAGCCATTGTCCAGTGCTACACCACAGCAGTGTCCCAGGGAGAAAACAGGTTTCCAGTGGGATGGGGAGTTGGCACTGGTGGCCAGAGCATGGCTGGAAAGTCCCACCAGGAGCGAGTGCCCGAAGAAAGAGAGAAAATACTTGGTCCCATTTTAGCAGCCGAGAGAAAGCCGGACCACATGTAACAGCCATGGTTGGGAGGACACGGCACCGGGATCCGTGGGCAGGGTGCCACCACCTCAGTGTCCATCCTCAGCTAGCACCCCAGGAATGGTCACCTGCAAGCAGGGAGTGGGTAAAATGGGATGAGTGACTGCAGAGGCTCCAGATCCCATCCCGGTGCCTTTTGATGTCCTCAGCCCAAGGGGATTCTCCTTCCTGTCCATCCCATGCTGATGCCCATGCCCTTAGCCCTCAGGCACAGCCCAGCTCCAAGGAGATGTCCTGGTGCTTCCTACAACTGGAGAACCAGCCCTAAATCAATGAGGAGACCTCTTCCCAAGCTCCAGAGTCTCAGGGACAGCAGAGCTTCACAGTCACTCAAGCCAGTAGTTGATGGGATCACCTCCGGTGTGAAGATGGCACTGTGAGTTCTGTCACTGGCCACCAGCAGGCCCAGGATAAGCAACAAACCATTCCTCAGACACATCACAGAGTAGACCCATTTCTCTTTGCACCCACATTCCCTCAAGTCCTCCACTCACCACACAGCCTGTGTGTCCCAAAATGTCCTTGAGGGTCCCTCACCTCCTGTGCCCGCGGGAGAGGTAATCCCAGTTCAGAGAGCAGAGCTGCTGCTCCAGACGGAAGATGCGGAATGCCAGGTATGAGGAGGACACGACCAGGAGACAGATGCTGGGAACAGAGGAACAAGCCAAACACCTGGTTGAGACTGAGAACAACATTCCCAGTCTCATCCCCCGCTTCCCTGAGCCTTCAGCACTTACAGCACGATGAAGATCTTCAGGAGCTGGTAGTCTGAGGGTCTCAGCTCTGCCACACAGCTCTGCTCCACCTCCAGCTCTTCCTCGGTATTTATTGCACTTTCTGAAAGCAAACTCAGAGTCAACAGCGCAGCCATACTTGGCTGATGCTCCTGCTCCTCTAGCAACTAGGAAACATCAAATATTTCTTCCCTCATGGCCTCAGACCCTGCAGTCAGGAGACCCCAGTCCATCCCCAGGACTCCATTGCTGATTGTCAGCCTAATCTGCAAGGCAGAATTCCCCTGCACGAGAGCTAGAGGATGGATGAACAAACTTTTAGGGAGGTTATCACCCAGTACCACGTGGAGCAGGGCACAAACGCACGTCCCTCACCCGAAACCAGTGGCTCCTCAGAGGTGAAGGAGCTCTCCTTGGCACTCAGGCTGCTGACAGAGGTCCGGTGGATGCACTGGTAGTTGGCATCTGGCAGTGACAGTGACAGTGAGGTAGGTGACACCTTCCTCCACTTGCCCTCTGGGACAATCACCTCCTGTGGAAACAGTCTTGGTGAGCCATAAATGAAACCACCGGTGCCACAGATATGATGGGGCCAGATTCAAACCTTACAGCATCTCCATGGAGCACCAGCACATTCAAAACATCATCCTGAGGGAGAGCTGGTCTTCCATGATGGCTCCATGGGAATACAGGTTCTTATTACCATAGAAGGACCTGCCTTGGGCACCCCACACCTGCCCCAAATACCAGCTGCTGTCTCCTCCACCCCTTGAAGTTCAGGGCGGTCACCTGTAATTCTGCAGCATACCCCAAACAGGGAAAAAAATCGTCCCAAAAAGACAACAAACCAAGTGGGGTGGCAGCTGGCACAGAGAGGGGCTCCCCCAACAGAGTTTCCAGGGCTGGAGCTGCCAAAGGGCTGCATCCCACCAAACCACCAGCAGATGCTGCTAGATCAGTCTGAGTCACTCCCAATTCTTGAAATGAATCTTTAACCCCTGGGATGTCACCAGACCGTGGGTGACATGTCACCTGTCACCCTCTAGTGCACCCCGTCACCTCCTGCACCCAGCTTGAGGCTCAGGACCAGCAGCCGTGGAGGACACCCTTCTCCAAAGGTGTAGGATGTGGCTCCCCATGCTCCCTGGATCATGCCATGGTTCACCCCTCTCCCACCATCCTACTCATCCCGCAGATTTTTGGATAGCTCCACCACATTCCCAGCTGTGAACAGCATCAGCCGTCGGGGAGCGGAGTGACGGCATTTTCCACATCACTCTGAAGTTTGTCTGTCTATGAACAGAGTCACTGGCTGTGCTCAGCTGGGTCCTCCTGACCCATCTGGTCCTGCCAAGTCTGGGGATGAGGATCCCAGAGGACAAGCTGTGATGGCAACAGGCGTGACCTTGCACAACCTTTGACACAGACAGAAGAACCAAGAGAAGAACCAACTCTCTCCTGACTCTCTGAGCAGCCACCAGACAGCGTTAAACCCACCAAGGGGACCAGGTGAGCCCTCTCCACCCACAGCATGAGGTCAGGGGGTCTCTCCTGTCCCAGAGCTGCCCTGACCCTCACCAGTGACACAGAGTCCGGCTCCTCCGACAGCTCCTTCAGACTCAAGCTCTTCTTACTGGAAACCTAGATCGGGGGAAAGGATCAGGCATTACAGGGCCACTTCTCCCTGCTTCAGCCTCAGCCACAGGATAGAATTTGGGCTTTTCTGCTGAGACTATGAAGAGTAGCTGCTAGATCTTACAATCACAGGGATTTGGGGCATGAGGAAAGGGCACTGCATCACTGCTTCCCATCACCAAAAACCTGGTGGGGCCATGGTTGGGCCACAGACTTATCCACCATGGACAGGGTAAAACATCAGGGGGTAAAAAAAAGAAGGGTACATCTGGGCAGAGCCCAGCACATTTCAAAGAATAAATCCCCCAGTTTGGCAACAGAGCTGAATCACCTAAATCGCTGCTCTGGCACAGCTGGCACCATCCTAGGCAGGGCAGGGCTCCTGCATGGCTTCCCACACGCTTCAAAGTCAGGGAGAAGAGGTCTCCACAGTCAGCCTCTCCAGCTTAAGGGCTGATGGATGTCTTCCCTCACTTAATTTAAATTCTTTTTTAACTTTGTACTATTTTTCCTCCCCTCAAAACTTAAGATCTGAGCAAAAGGCATCAATGTTAAGAGTGGCAGAACTCGTATTACCACCAGATTATAAATAATTCATATCCACGCCCTGAGAGAGAGCAGAAACTCAGGGCTCTGCCTCATCCATGACCCAGAAAAGCCCACGGGGACAGAACGTGCCCGAGGCATGGCTCCTGCCCCTCTTCCCATCCCTTGCTGCAGAGTGAGGATGCTGGTAATTGGAGAGGGCTTTGAGAGCAATCCAAAGCCTTGGAGGCAGTGATGAAGAGTTGTGCTCAGCCCAAAGGGCAGGTGCAGAGCCTCAGGGCCATGGACACACAATGGGACACAGAGTGGGGTACCTGCAGGTGGGTGCAGACTCTCCTCAGGACGTCATAGACGCTGTCACGAGAGATGAGGGATACAAAGATGTACTGCAAGAGAAGGAGACGAGCTGTTGGGAGAGATTCTCCCCATCCCCAGTCCAGTTCTCCACAGGCAGAGACAGGCAGAGACATCATGCCCTTGAATCTCCCCACTTTCAGGAGCCACATCTCCCCCACAGGCATTTCCCTGAGGAGTTTCCCTGCTGTTATTTTTGTAGCCTGCTAAAACCTGGACCAGATTTTTTTGGGGCCAGTCTTGCTCAGCTGCAGTTACTACAGCTCTCCCATGCTCAAACCCAGAGGGACACAGTGCAAATGGTGCCAGGACCTACGGAAAACCTCCCCAGGGATGGAAGGGACACAGGGCTACATTAACCATGCTTGACACAGAGCTCCCGGGTGATGTGCAGCGCAGCCACACATATTGGCTTTGAATGCCCAAATCCTGCCCTGTGCCACTCCCTGCTAAAACCCACCTTCCAAATTCTGCAGAAATAACTGCCTCCCAAAATCCTGCAGGAACAACCCCCTCCCTGACAGGGACAGGCAACACACAGTGCTGGCAGCAGCACCCAGGCAGGCGAGGACTTGGACATGCTACATCAGCTCACTGCAGCCAATAACATCCAACGGGATTTAAAAGCTGGAAACACAGCCCCATATCCAAGTTTTCCACCAGCTCTGGCTGAACGCCAGCCCAAACCCTTTCCCTCCTTGCATTTAAGGAGTTTAAAGGTTTTGCATGAGCCTGGCAGGGATTTGTCAGGCTCGGCCGAGTTTCACTTGGGCTTTGCTTTGCCCAGGAACAAAGTGAAATTCAGGAACAAAAGCAAAGCTGTGGTGTTTGCCCTGGCTGGCAGCCAGCACAGAGAGCAGCGCTCACTTCCTAACCAGGGATGGGAATCACTTCGTTCCCTGCTCTCAAACCACATCCAGTTTGGACCTGGGCATCTGCTGGGTGCTGGTGTTACCTTTCTGCTGGCAGTGGTGGTGATGGCCAGGCCATTGGGCAGCAGCCGAGCAGTCTTGTGCTTCTTTATCAACTGTACAGACACCACTGGGATCACAACCTGTGGGGCAGGAACACAGGGATGGACACAGCACAAGCATCATCCAGCCAGCCTCCCTAAGACCCACGAGGAGAGCCCCCTGTGCAAGTCCAGGGAGGGTGAAAAATAAGGCAGGATGTTATTTTTGGCAGGGTAACTTTGCTGAAACCTCCAGTTTCCTTCAGGTATTTGTTTAAAGCATCACATATGAATAATTCAGTCCTTCAGCCCAGTTTTAAAGGAAGTCATCTCTCCCCAAGATCCCTGTCAGCCACAAGACTAATGGGGAAACATCAGACTGTAAATCAAGAAGAAAAGCCAAGAGAGATGCAAATCTCACCCCCTCTAAAACCTTTGATCTTCTTTCAAGCGCCACTGCGGCTGAAAGGGGGTTTTGCATCAGGGAATTTTAAACCAAACCAGTATTTGGTTTCCCCAGGCTGATACCACAGATCATCAGAGGGGGAGGCACGGCCCTGCTCCCCTTCCCACTGGAGGCTTCTATTGGGGATTTTGGTGGTATTTGAGTACAGGAGGGGATAAGCTGTGGTTAAAAGCCCTGAGAGACCAGGATGAGTGGATGCCCACACTACCTTAATGTCCTTCCCAAAAAGGTTTGCGTAGAAGCAGAGCCAGTTGGGGGAGATGTAAAGCCTTCCCTGGATGAGGATATCTCTCTGGAGTGCACAGGAGCAAACTGCAAGGCAGAGAGAGAGCCGTGGCAATCCTTGTGCCAGATCCTGCCACCTCTGTGCCCATCCCTCACCCTGCCACCCACCTTTCAGCACGCTCTCCTCCGTCGGGATGTCCTTGAACAGCTTGTGGTACTGGGAGTTGTACTTGCTAGCAGCCTGAAAGCAAAGCAGAGCAAAGTTATCCGGTGACCTTGCCGATAAGGAGACCCAAAAATCCCTCTCCTGCGAGAAAACCTCCCTCTGCCCGCACCCGGGACCGGCGCAGGGGGGTCCAACCGGGCTGGGAACGGGAACCCCGACGGATTAGAGGAAGGTTGGATGATCCAGCGCCCGGCGAAGGCTGTGCCATCCTCCCAGATGAACATTTCCCTCGATATCTACGGAGGCTGCTGAGCCTCGGCGAGGAGCCGGTTCTCTGCCGGGCTCATCTGCAGGCAGTTTATTTTGCCCAGCGGATTCTCTCCTCCTCCTCCTCCTCCTATCCCCTTATCCGGGACACAGTGACAACACTTGCTTTGCGCCCATCACGCCGCGCCATCCAGCTATTTATATTCCCGGCGCTGCTTCAAAGCCTGACGACAACCATGGCGGGAGGCTCGGCAGGTTGGCCCCGAAACGCTCCTGTGGCGAAGGTAAAGCTCCGAAGCACTTCCATAAATCCGTTCAACTGGTCTCCTGTAAGGCAGCTCTGTGCCCCTCCTGCCCCCGGGATGCTCCCTAGGGGCTGTCCCACAGCAGGGACAGCTGCCCCCCAAATTCCAAGGGAGGAGCTGCTTTGCCAGGATGCAGAGAAGGCTGGCACAGCAAGGCTGGTTTGTGCTGCCCACAGGAACAAGGTCACCTTTGCTCTGCCCACCTTGTCACCAGATGAGCTTGGCCCTAAGAGGATCAAGACTCAGCAGCACCTGGAGTTGGCTCAGACACCTCCCAGAGGGACGCTGGGATGGTGGGGGTGCCAGTGGAAATGTTCCAGGAGAACACAGAGGGCATTACCACCCAGAAACACCCCCTGGTCCCAGCACAAATTCACTGCTGGCCCTGTCACCCTCCCAGATGCCTCTGAGGAAATAGAAAAATGGTTTTCTCCTCAATTTTCTTCATGAGGAAAAGGCAAAATGTCACTTCCTGTCACTCCTTCCTCTTTCAGAGCACCTCTTATCTGTAGATGGACCAAAACCATCTAGTTTGGGCATGATTTGAACAACCAAAAGGGTTCAAATGGACAGAAATTTAAATGCTCTCAGTCAACATTTCCATTTTCTCCTTTGCTCTAGATGGAAAATCCTTGAAGCATTTGCAAGGCAGAGCACGGGACACACAAAACCTTCACCAGGTCTCCTGATATTAAATACAGGAGGCTCTGCCCCATATCAGAAGCTGCCTCCAGCTCCTTCAGCCCACACATGAGACCCCAGATGGGCTCCTCCTGAGGCAACAGGCTACGACACACCAGCCTGGTCATTCCCAAAGCCAAAGGCTTACCACTTCCCGGTGGCATTTCTTGATGTCCTCATCCTTGAGGGTTTCATTCAGGCGGAGGCTGGAAGGAAAAACAACAATCACCAGGTAAGCAAAGAGCCACAGGTCTCTCACCCGCCCCCTAAAACAAATGTGCTGACATATGAGACATGGAAAAATGTAAAGGACTGGAAAGAGACCCCAGGAAGCCACATTTTGGGTGTCTCCATGATTTATGGTGGCAGTGGGCATTGCTGAGGCTCAGTACTGGCTGTTGAGGACTGATCTCTGATGAGAGCCACTGAAGGCATCAGGACCAAGGTACCTCACACACATCCCAGCTCCAGGGGAAGGAGCCCAGAGCTGACCTGGTAGCAGCTTGGGACAGGCTGGGAGTTGGAAATGTGCAGCTTTGGCTGGGGCAAGGATTCCTGAGGGAAAATAGAGGCAGGAGTTTGGGAATGTGCCTGAGCAGGAGGATGGATTCAGCTTTGGCTGTGCAGAGGGACATCCATCCACATCCATATGAAAGGATAAACCATGGAGGGAGCAATATCCGACCAACAACCTTAGCAGTGGGAATACCGTCCCCTTCCCCAAACCCCTTTTACCTCCCTATTTTATATCCACAATATTACAGGGATGAAACAAA
>VZSR01003798.1:16144473-16164083 GCA_013398615.1 Brachypodius melanocephalos
GTGGCCGCGGTGCAGCCTCTTAAAGGGGCCGCGCGGCGGGCGAGCTCCGCGATTCCCCAGCCCCGGGCGAGTCTCAAGCCACGCGAGAACCCCTGTGCTCCCCGCGGAAAGCGACCTGGGTACCAACCAGGCTCCAGGTCCCCTCCTGGCTCTCTGCCTCAAGCACGGAAACCCCACCGCCCACAGATTCCCGCCCCCCAATACCAACAGCTGCCTCCAGCCCGGCCAATCCCTCCCTCGAACCTCTAACCCCTGTAGAGACCGCCCCATCAGAACCTGCTTCAGCCCCGGTCCTAGCACTCCTCCACTGGCATCCCTTCAAACTGCAGCACATCCTCCCAGCCCCTGCAGACCCCCACACCAGACCACCCTAGCGACTGCACATCCCAGACCTGACAACCCTGCTGACACCTTCACCAGATCCCCACTCCAAACCCTAAGCACTTCCCCACCCTTGCAGACCCCCCCAGCTCCTGTAGCCCTTCTCCATCAGATCTCCCCCTACCCCTGCAGACCCCTCACCCACCCCCAAGGAGCAGCTTAGCCCGGCAGGTGCTTCAGCTTCTCTTTATTGATGGACAGTTGTGCTCTCCCACCCCAGGGCCCATCAGAGTGCTGGAGTGGTGGGGGGACAAGACTAACACAGGAGACAACACTGCAAGGGGAGCACGGGAAGCTCTGTGCATGGAACCAACACCTTTCCCCTGCCCCCATCCCTGAAACAACCAGCTGAGAAAGGCTGGATCTGCCTTGGATTGGGTCTGGGGAGGCGTGTGGCCATACAGGAGTAGGGAATAGCAGCTTGCCTCGAGCAAGGAGGGGTCCAGTAGAACCGTTGGCCACACATTGCCTCTCCCCTTCCCCAAAAGCCCACACCAGGGCCAAGGAAAGGAACATTTCACACCCCAAGGACAGTCACCAGGAAAGAAGAGTCCCAGCAGCACACAGAAACCTCCTATGCTGACTCCAACAACATATCAAGGCAGGACTTTAACTACAGGGAGAGGTTTTTTAAAAAACTAAACACTTCAAGTATATTTTTTAGTGATTTAAGGTCTCTTGCCCCTGCTGCTGCACTGCGTGGTGTTTAGCAATCTACATCCACTCTAGGGACATGGAGAACAGCGCAAGCGATGGCTGGTCTACTGCAAGGGGAGATAGAGGGAGAGGACTGGGGTGGTGGGAGGGGAGCGGGGCAGGGGCAGCAAGGCCCAGTGGGTGCTCAGGGTACGGGCACCACACGCATGGTGTTGGTGTAGCCAGAGCCAGGGCGCCAGCCCGTCAGCACGATCACCAGGTCACCAGTCTTGAAGAACCCTCGAGCTTTACCTAGAGGAGAAGAGAGAGGTGTCAGAGCCCAATCCCATCCTGTCCAGCCACGGAGCAACAGTGTTTATCACCCACTCGCCAAGTCACCAAGGCTGCCTGTGCCATGGCAGTTGGGGCTCCAGGAGGGTATCAAAACTCCATGTTCCTGCTGCCCACCCATCTGACACCCTTCACCTCTGCTTTGGGGGTCTCTGCAACAGAGCTCAAAATTCCACAGTGCAGGATTTGGAGGGGGTGCAGGATAGAGTCAATCCCCCTTCAGGCTTCCCTTGTCCCTCAGGACTGCTGAGTTTTACAGTTCCATCACTCACCACCATAAACCCAACCTGGTTGTCTGTTGGAAACTCCCTAAAGACAGCTGTGCCAAACCCACCAGCCCATTTCCCAACCGGACGCGGTTCTGCTCATGCAACCACCACCCGTTTCCCGTCCGGATCCAGTTACCACATCGGCAGCCAGTTCCTCTCTTCCCATCATCAGACCCTATCAGTGACCCCAAAGTACCACCTGGGTGCTCAGGGGCCACCGTGTCCCAGGGGAGGGGGAGCAGTGCCACTCACCAACATTCATGCCCAGGGTGACGCGCAGGTCCACGTCCTCAGCCCAGGCGTCCTGGGCCGGGTCTTTGCAGAGCACAGGGAAGATGCCGCGGTACAGGTGGGCCTGGCGCGCCGTCTGCTCATTGCGGGTGATGGCAATGATGGGGGCCCGCGGGCGGTACCGCGACACCAGGTGTGCCGACCTGCAGGGAAAACAGCCACGGTGGGGCTCCACACAGCCAGCACACCCGGCAATGGCCTGGGGGAGCACAACAGCCCCAAGGCCTGTCAGCCACAAGGGCTCCCCAAAATCCCTGGGGAAAACGTGACCATTCGCTACAAGAGCCACTCACCAACCAGCTCAACGCTCTGCTGGAGTCCCAGTTAGGCAGCTGGGCAGACCACCCCTGGCTATCCCCACTGGTGGTGACAACCTCCTCACCTCCCAGTTTAGCAAGTGCCATCAGGGTGTTTTGGTCCCCGAACAAGCCTTTACTTGTTTCTGTTGCTATGTTAGGGTGGCGAGGTGCCATTTATTCTGGCCTCTGCAAGCAGGCCTTGGCATCTCAACAGGGGTCCCTGAAAGTTTCCTGTTTTCAGGAACTCCTGGTTTTCAGGGTGGAAAGAGCTGGTGCCAGCAGTGCTGCCCAAAGCATGCCAAGGAGGAAGCCATCTGCCTCTCAGCCACCTGCTGAAGCCAGCAAACAGGCCAGTTCTCCACACAGAGCTCTGCTCCTGTACCCCATGGGAAGCAAATGCAGCAGAGGCCAGAATTTATACAGGTAAGTTGGGAAGTCTTTATACTCGCAAGTCTTTAAAATGCCTTAAAATAGCAGCAGCACAGCCCAGGTGGCGACTAGACTACAGCTTTCCTGTCTTTGAGCACTGCAAACAGATTCAAACTGCAAGGCTGTGGCATCTGCAGCTCCATCTTTCCAACAGGCATGCTGGTGTCTCCACTTGCTTTTGCAGCCTTGTTTAGTGGAGCCAAGCTCAGCGACACTCATATGCAAAGTTTGCCGCTTAAAGCCAGCAGACTGCTCCAAGCACCCAACCACATGTGCCAGCTCTCAGACAATCCTTCCCATACTGTCCGAGTCGCCTCCCAAGAGATCCAGGAGCTTCAGGTACTCACAAGAGTTAACCAAATCCAATGCTAAAAATATTCAAATATCAGAGTTCAAATATCTTTAAAAAGGTCAAGTGTAAGGTCAGAACGTATGACAAAGAAACATTAGAAGCACGAGGGTAACCAGAACTCGGTGCTTATAGTTACCTCGTCATCTCTGCAGAAAGTAATTTTCTGCTCAAAATCATTTTAAGCTGTACATTTTGGTGAAGGTTTCCCCAATGGTCCACATCTTCAGGTACTCAGTATACACAAGCACATCTCTGCTGTTGCACTATTGTTTTGGTGTGACTCCAGTGTGAGAAATCCTTATTTCCTTCCAGAAACCAGTCTGAGACTTATGGTCGGACATGCTTTGGGAGCAGGCAGCCCAGTTCCTCTAGATGGAAGAGCTGATCCGTGAGTCTCCCGCTCCCATTCCACAAATGGAAGAACAAGTATCTGCTTGGCAGCTGTCACCGTTGCTGGACAGAAATCTCAAAATGTATTGTTCCAGCACATTTCGCCTGCAGCCACTGAGCTCACCTGGTGCCTGCCAGATGCCTGTCTGTGCAGAGAGATTACCTGCAGACAGGCACAAGGAATCCTGGAAGAGGACATTTGCAACATTTTCCATTTCCCTGTCTACCAATCCTAGGCTGTGCAGTCCCTCTTCGCCTCTCAGGCTCAGGCAAGCAAGGCTGATGACTGCAAAGTCCAGCAAGGGATCAATAATTTGGATGCTGCTACAAAAGGTGAAAGCCTCTATTTTTTTTTTAAAAAAAAAAAAAAAAAAAAGAAGAAAAAAAAAATTCTGCATCCACTGAACTTCTGCCTCACTGTTACATCGATGATTTCTTGCAAAGAAATTTGAATTGAAGCTGCAACACTTATTTTCCCTTGGTTCTTCCAGCTGGCGCCGCTGCCACTTGCAGCAATGAGGGGAGGCTGGGCTCAGAGCTGGTGCCACGCTGGCAGAGGCAGGCCGAGGACTCAGAGCATAGGGATGTGTGTTCATCTTCTGAAGAACCAGCACTGGCAGAACCTGACTCCACCGGTCTCTCAAAGCCATGTTTTTGGGATTCTCCTTCCCCCACCCTGTCACACAGCAGGCTTGACCTGGGGGCACCTGTTCCCTCCTACCTTCCAGACTTGGTGAGGACAATAATGGCCCCACTGCAGCACTTGAAGGACGCTTCCACAGCGCCAACTGCAGCGGCCTCAGTGGGGTCGCAGTTGAGGGGGGTCAGCCGACGCAATTCCTCAAACAACTGCCTGTGAAAGATGGCGGCTTCGGCCTCCCGGGCAATCTACAAGAGCAACACGCGTTCGGAGACAACACTCACGACAGGCGCTCGGGCACGGGGCAGGGTGAGGTGCTCCAGCACAGGCTGCCACATCCGTATGCCAGCCTTTGACACTGGCATTCATCAGCGAGCCCAGACTGAGCTCACCCCAACAGCATATCCCTGCACAGGATCCACTCGATTCCCAAGGGCTCTTTTTGAAAGAGTGGCACCTCACCCTGCCAAGCCCACACTCAGGTGACACTCATGCCAACTGCCAGGCACTCTCGCTCTGCTCCTGCCTGCTGGGGTCCCTCCCTGGCACAGGGTCAGCTCACATGGCAGCAGTTAAACAAGGTTGGCACGGGCAGCGAGCAGCTGGGCCAAAGACTGCAGTGTTAGAGTGCAGCATGTTTTGCCACGGGAAGGGCTGGCCCAAGCCCCGTCTCTGAGCCCTACCTGCCAGACTCGGTCAGAACTATCAGGGCTGCAGCTAGGCACTTAAAAGAGGCCTCCACTGCGCCCGCCGCCATGGCATCGGCAGGGTCCCTGTTGTTAACACTGAGGCGTAAAATTTCTTCAAACAGCTGACGATGAAACATTGCGGCCTCAGCCTCGCGGGCGATCTGCAGGCCCGAGTGGGAGGGAAGGAGGAGAACAGAGGAAAGAGAAGAAGGAAAGATACACCAGAGGAACATGAGATCACGTTAACTTGCTTAATTATCATAGTAATGCATGCAAGAGGGTTTTAAGATGAAGCTGTGAAGCTTTTTGGCTCTCAGGTTTTGACTTTGCTAAATGCAACCCAGACTAAGATTCACCATACCATGGGACTGGCAGGCCCTGGTGCCTGGGCAGGCATTCCAAACATGGTATTTTTATTGTATTTGGGAGTTCCAGCAGAGCAGGCAAACTTTAATCACTTTTCAAGCACCAGAACAAGCCAGCTCAGAGTCACACCATGCTTTGTCATAGCTGCTTATGACTTCCTTGAGACTCTTATGCCACCTACCTGCCTGCCCATAGTCCTACTTGCAATTCTGCAAGAGGCAATCTCTGGCTTCCTTTCTTAGGCTCCCAACAGCACAGAGTGCTGCTGGAACAGTTTTCACGGAGCCAAGATATAACACACTTTGAATGTCACCCTTGAAGGTGGGAGACTGTTCTCTCAGCCTTGTTACATTTAGTTTAAGTTCAGGGTCAATGAAGACTTACTTTGACTTCAGAGTCAATGAAGATCTGGCTTACTTTGAGAGCAAATAAAGATTTCGTTTGAGTCAATAAAGACTTACTTTAACTTGAGAGTCAATAAAGCTTCACACCCAAGTGGGATACCAACTTCCTTTTGGTAACAGGGAAATAAACAGGAACAAGTCTTCTTTATAGGGTTGTCACAGTGTGGATGTTGAGGTGTTTGTAGAGTGCCAGATACGGACAGATGAGAGGAGCAGAGGCACAACTAAAGACTTCATGTTCTGGCTGAGCATTGGCAACAGGTTCAGCAACCTGTTCATCCCAGAATCCTGGGAATCATCACATTTAATCATCTTGGAAGGCCTGACAACCCAATAAAGGAGGCTTGCAGAGACTAGAAAAGCATGCAAAGGTTCATGATCTTCTCAAGGACAACTTCACCCAGTTACTCCACAAAGTGAGCAGCCACTCCACAAAGCATAACAAGTTCATGTTAAATTAGAGACTGATGTGCCATTATAGTGAAAAGTTAGAAAAATCAGAATTTTGCTACTCTAGTGTTAATGAATTATTTATTGTGATGCTGGGAATTATCCCTTCCAGAATTATCAGTTTAAGCCAAAGTAGTTAAGTATCTTAAGTCTAAAAATAACAGGACATACACGTCAGGCCAGAACAGCAGGCCAGTGCCAACTTGTCCTAAAGCATTTTGTTACTGCTGGGTTTAGATAAAAGGGGAGTATTTGCATCACAACACTTACTCCAAACGCAGGAGCTGGAAGCCTGGCCGTTTATTTTCTGCTCCTGGTACAAAGGCAGCAGCTCCATGTAACACAGAGAGCAAACCTGATTTTAGAGGGAAGTCTACACTCCCCATATGTAATGTAATGTGGGAATACGTGCCTGCTTTGACAGTGGCCGCAGAGGGGCACAGCAATTCTTAATTTCACCCCAGAGCTGGATCTGCTCAGACAGGAATAGCTATAGAGGGTTTCCAGTTGGTGCATGGGTGGAGATACCAGGGAGGTGGGAGAAAGGAAAATGGAAAGGCTGTTTAAACCTTGGTCCCATCAGGCAGCATAGTATGGCCAGGCTGGGCTTTGAAGAATGGATCCTGGAGTGGAAAGGGAAGGATGCCCACTCCCATCTGTAGCAATCAGCCTGCCCTGTATTTGGAAGTTTACTACTGCCCACTTCAGATGGTAACATCCACCTGCTCCAGCCATGCTGCTGATCTTCAGACCGTGGTTATTCAGGACATTGTTGCTGGGCTTGACTAACAAGTGAATTAGCTCAGAGGAAAGATCCTCATTTATGTGCTCCTACCATAAGAATTGGCACCTTGCTGCCTGGAACATCTTACATTTAGTTATTCTGTATTTCAATTTCTGCACAGTGTTAAAGCCTTCAGTGCTTCTCCAGAAGCCCTGGTGGAATGAACACCACACCCAGGTCAGTAGGAAGAGGGAAGCACACGTAACAGGTCTGCAAATCAGGCTACAGGTACAACACAATCTGCCCAGACCAGAGAATTAACGCCAGGGTGGAAACCCAGGTGTAAGGTTTGCTGCAGCAAGTTCCCAAGTCTTGGCAGGCAGTCGATCCTTGTGATTTAGGGGTTGGAAAAGGAGGGAGAAGTTTTAAGGTGCACTGTTAGCCTTCGGCCTGTAAAGGAGCACCACTGCCCAGTGTATTTAGCATGTGCCTCGTGCAAAAAACACCACTCCATATTGAGGTAAAAGATGTTTAGGTAACACACTGCAAACCAATACTGGCTGAGTTGAATAACCTATAGAACCTGAATTACAAATAAAACTTGTTAAGAGTTAAAACTTGTGAGTTACCGCTGCTGTAATTCACAGCACTGGTAACTGGGGAGCAGCAACGCTGCAACAGGTACTTGACATTAGGCTTTTATCAGCTGAAACACGAACTTGAAGCAGAGCAGAGGTTTCTGGCAGTTCAGGCATGTAAAAATATGGTGCTGTCAGTAGTCATGCAACAAACCCCCCAACCCCCAGCACACAGCAGGTGCTGAATACAACAGTGCTGTAAATCACCCTCAGGAGCCTCCCTACCCCCTCCCCCATACAGGACTCAGCCAAAACCTCTCATTATCTATAGATAAACTGCTTAAAGCAGCTCCTTGATCCTGCAGAAGTTTAAGGCATTTAATATGCCACTGCAATAGAACATTGGATGAAATTTCTGTCAAGATAACAGCAAAAAGAAATGGGAAGTTCTATATCTTAGCATTGCAGAGCAACTCTCAGCTCTGCTCGGCAAGTTTGGAGCATACGAAGTGAGATGCCAGGCCCTCAAGACCACGTTTGGTCACAAAAAAAAAAAAAAAAAAAATCACACACAGCAAAGTGTGAGTAAAGAAATGGCTACTTTAGGCAGCTGGGTCCATTTAGGCCTTTGAGTGGCCAGCTCATGGGGGCCAAGAACAAGGTGGTGTCCCTGTCCCCAGTAGGGCAGGGCAGGGCAGTACTCACAGCGTGCTGCATGCGCACAGCCTCCAGGGGATAGTCTCCCTTGGCTGTTTCCCCTGAAAGCATGATGCAGTCTGCTCCGTCCAGGACGGCGTTGGCGACATCGCTGCCCTCAGCACGTGTCGGGCGAGGCTTCTTGATCATGCTTTCCAGCATCTGGGAGAGAACAAACCCACTGGGATTAACACACTGCCAGAGGAAGCAGCTGCACTTCAATACTCCTTTATGGCTTGGGCAGAAAGCGGGATGCAACCTAAGGACTCCAGGAGTTCTCCATGGGTATGGAACAGAGAGGGGGTCCAGTCCCTAAACCAGCTTTGATTTAAAGCCTCCACCAGTAAGGAAGACAACCCATTCCATTTTATACTCATTCCAAATTTACTCCTTTTCCAGGGAGATTTAAGCCACACAACATCCCAGACAAAATACTCCTACCTTCAACTTATCAGCACAAGGAACTCAGAGCTCTTTAGAGCAGAGTGTGCTGTAGATGTACTTATTGAAAGCTCAAATCTAGTCATACATTCTCAAATTTGAGGACTTTATTATCTAGAAATCATAAAGAGCAGGGTCTGCACCAGCTAAGTCACCTTTTTTTTCTTTCACACAAGATTTCAAATGCTTTAGACAGTATGTACAGCGTAGTAAAGTCAGACCAGTTAACTCCACCAGCTTTCTAAGCATCCCCACTTGAAAGAGTGGAAAACAGAATAGCTTTCCATGAGGTTAGTACTTCCTAATCCCTTTCCACACCCCAAGTCTGGCCTGCTCTCCTGTCTTCCTCAGGTGCTCAGTTTCCCCCCAGCTGGAGCTCACCACTTGTTTAAACATCATTTGCTTCACTCATGGGACATTGCCCCAGGCTGTGTAGCAATACAGGAAAAAGGAGCATATGTCACTGTAAATCCAGAACCTTGTTTAATGACTATGTCTAACGAGTCTTCACTTTCACAGCCTGTGTGCAGAGCAAGGGCAGCCTGGAAACCAATCCTCCCAGTGCTCGAGGACTGTGCATGTGATCCCTATCACTCCCAGAAAAAGGAGATGGATCCTGTACTCAGTTCCTTCTGAACCTGCAGTGTGAGTACATTTTCTAAGACACTTGGAAACCCCAGCAAACCTTCCCTGTCAGGCAGAGATGTGTTGCCACAAGATGCTAAGGAAAAGCATATGCTATTTTTCCCATGAATTTGCAAGACCAGCCCCAAAAAGGCTCATTACCACGTCATATTTTGAGGTGTATAATCTTTGGCAAGAGGTTCCATTATCTAATTGGAGAAGATCCCAAACACAGGAATGCCTAAATATGAGCTTTTCAGCTATGAGCAAAACCTCTCTGTGTCTCACTCTTTAACCAATGTCATCAACCCATTGCTGCCCCCAACACCCCCTCCTGGCCAGACTCTGGCAGTGAGGAGCCAAAGGCGGTGCTTCTAGTACCTGAGTGGCACAGATGATGGGTTTGCCAGCCCTGTTGCAGCGCCCAATCATCATCTTCTGGGCAAGGAAGACTTTTTCAGCCGGGATCTCAATTCCCAGGTCACCACGGGCCACCATAATGCCATCGCTGGCCTCCATGATCTCATCAAACCTGACAGCAAGAGAAGAGCCGTGTTACGCCACTTGTTCTGCAAAGCACCTTCCCATCTGTCTGCCCTCCTCTGAAAGGGGCACACACACTTTTCATGGGCTGTTTGGGTTCCTGCAACGCCAAGGAAGGAGGAAGAAAACCAGGTGCAAGGTACAACACTTACTCAGTGCTCCACAAAGCTGTCTGAAGCTACAAAAAGGGAATGTGAGTTGCTTTATTTCAGTGACAAACCCAAAGCACTCTCTGCACAAAGCTCACCTGCGCACACCCTCGTGGTTCTCGATCTTGCTGATGATCTTGATGTTCTTTCCCTTTTCCCCCAGCACCTTCCTGACAGCGTGGACATCAGAAGCCTTGCGGATGAAGGAAGCAAACACCATATCCACGTTCTGCTCCACACCGAATTTTAGGTCCTGAATGTCCTTCTCGGAGACAGCGGGCAGGTCAACGGCAGCACCAGGCAGGTTCACGCCCTTCTTGCTGCCGAGCATGCCGCCGTTCTCCACCTCAGTTATAACATAGTCCTTCCCTGAAACAAGTGTTCCCATGGTCAGTGTTTATGTGACAGATCCTGCTACTTCTCCCACACCACCTCCCTGCCTGGGAACTGCAGTGCCAACAGAAGCACATGTGATAAAAAGCACATCCCATCTCTTCAGAGCGTTTCTGTAGCACATGAGCTTGCAGTTTACCCTTGTGAACACGACAGATCAGTCCAAAACAACTTCTAGGCTGTTCCTGGATAAGATATCAGCTGTACCCTGCAGGAGCTGGGATTGCCTCCCCCAAGAAAAGCAAGCAGGTTGTAGTTTTGCACACAGAGCCCTGCAACACCAAACTGAGCACCCCAAAAGCCTCACCTCCCACTCCCTATGTACTCATAGATTAGAGGCTTGAGGCTAGAAACATTTAGGCAGCACCATAAAGGGAGTATCATGCAAGTAACCTCACCTCTACATAACCAGTTAAAACTAGTTCTGTCTCTAATTACAAAGCCCAGAGTCTGTGCTGTAGAACTAGTTAAATCCTGCTTCAAGAGCATGAATTAGCCTGGCTGATTGTAAACAGTGGTATAGCCCTACCACACATTTCCCTTTAAGGATGGGGTTTATATGCCAGCCCAGTGAAAACCAGCTGAAGTTAGTTTTTGCAAAGCTCCTACACTTGAGATAGAGAAATTCAGCTGAAAGTCTCACTATGCCATCAAGAATTACATTCTCCTTTCTTCAACATGCAACTGCAAGCTAAGAAACAGTTACTGGACAGAAAGAACAAGTATGTCTTAAGGAAAACTCAAACAAGCAGAGCTGAAATGGCTGTTACCCACCTTTCTCCTTAACCACCAAAGAAATCAGACCATCATCCACATAGATTTTGCTGCCAACTTCTACAACTTTGGTGAGATTCTTGTAGTCCAGCCAGAGCGTGTTCTCATCACAGCTCTCCATGAAGGCATCATCCAGCGTCACTTTGAGCTGTGCACCCTTCTTCAGCTCCACTTCTGCTGTGCCACTCTGTGCGACAACAAAACCAGTAAACACCAGCACACGACCACCTCCCAGCCCACAGCAGTTTGTCAGAACTTTTGGGAAGTGATTTGTTACCTTGTTTCCTATGATAATTTTTTATTTGGAAACAGACACAGGCTTAACATGGTATTGAGTCTATGTGGTGAAAAAAGCGAGATTTAAAAAAAAAAACAAAACAACTTACTCCCTTAATGAGTCCAGTTCGGATTTCAGGTCCCTTGGTGTCCAGTGCGATAGCCACAGGTCTGTAGGTGATGGGATCAGAGGCAAAGCTCTCTGTGGCTTCTCGCACATTCTTGATTGTGCCCTCGTGATACTGGCAAGAAAAGAGATGGAAATGTTAAAGCTGGCTCTACTCTGCTGCTCACAGAAAAGACCTCGTGCACCCTAGAGGCTGCCCAAGCTGACAGTTCTGCTCTGAGTTCCAGTTCTACCTTCAAAATTTAACCCACACAAAGCTTCCAGTAAAGCAGAGTGCAAGGATACAAGGGCCTTCCTGCCATGAAGGTGGAGTCTGGAAGTTATCTGGTGTGCTCTCAGCTTTAATTCTGGAAGGACAACTCAAGGAGACAGTCCCAAGGTCTGCTAAAGTCATCTTCCATGAGGACACACATCTGCCAATTGAAGGTGGCTCACCAACCAACAGGCCTTCAGGATTAACTTTTCCAAAAGCTTTCCTGAACACTTGCCTGTTCAACACACCACAGTATTCACAGCACCAGCAGCTGGAAAATTGTGTGCATTGAAAGACACCTGATGGCAGAAGAATGTCACAGTGCCACACATGGCTGTGCTCCTCCTCCCACCAGATTAAGGGAAGATGCCTCTCCACACTGCTAGCTCCCAGACACACTTCCAGCCTGAGCCACTATCAGTCCTGCAGGTGGACAGGCTTTTCACTCTTTGGCCTAAATTGCCACAGATAGAGAATGTTATCCATGTAAATATTTACAGGTTATTTCCAGAGTCAAAGCAATCACAGACAGAAGTTCAATACTCCAGAGCACCTGGCTTCCAAATCTTGTTTGCGAGAGCATTTTGCTAAATGTTGCCAGTTTTGTAACTGTAAGATAGTTTTGTAAGAAAACCCATCCCAGCTCCCTTGTATGTGCTACAGATAGCCAGCAGATCAGTTTACTTTACTTGTTTAAACAACATTAAGAGATAACCTTAACTACTTACAACTAGTGAGAGTTGTGTAACACTCGACAGACTTTAGTAGGTAAGACATTTCCTCTCTGTGCCACATGGACTGATGGAGTTTGACCTGACTTACCTTGAACAGCCGGTTCCCTCGTGCCAATCACCAACCCCAACACAAGCACTCCACACTGACTTCAGTATCTCAGGGATGATAAGCCAGCACCAGGAAGGTGAGGCTGGAAAAAGCCATGCTGAAGTTCACGTGTGCCCTGAGCCAGAAATACCTAACAGCTGATAACTCTTTATAGCAAGAAAATGAGTCAGTTTATTGACTGAATGTGCAAGCTGGCCCTGACCCTTCCAGGCACTGCAGCACTGAAAACATGCCCTGAAAGTGCCACAATACTTATCTGAACCCAATCATCTGGGAATTTTCCATTTTAGTTTGATATTGAGGACTAACTGGCTCCTAGGGAGTCTGACTTTCTGAAGAGTTACACATGCAGAACAGGAATGCAGAAGAGCTGGAGGTAAAAGCCATTTTTATTCTATGTAAAAGGGAGCCAGGCAGGTGCCAAAGCACCTCTGTTACAGCTCAAGCCCTGGTAAATGCTTTGGGGTGGACAAAAGAACTGAAGCACTTGTGACAGATGCAAACTCTTGGGGGCTTCACTGGAAACTGGAGCATTTTGGAGGAGCCAGGAGAGGACACAAACTTAGGACTCACTATGGCTGATGGCCACACCGTAGGCAACAGCCACACCAGAGCCTGCAGTCAGCTTTGACGGGGGGAAATGTACAATTAGACCTCACACAACACAGAAAGATCTCAGCCAAGCTCACAGACCACAGCAATTGGGCAGCAACGGCGTGAGAATTCCCAGTTTCAGCCTGGCCACCAACTCCCTGAACACGTCACCTGGCCCAAGAGTTGCCAAGCCACATGGATTTGATTCCTGGGATGCAGTTACTCCACACTGTTCTTTCTCCAGGCTGATTTCCTAACTGCAAGGCATGCACTGACACTGTCTCAGGGTGGTTAGTCAAGGTCTGATGGTTGCCCACAGTTAAGTATCAGCCCTTTCAATTCTGACACAGTCCTGTGCCTATTAAAGGCCACGAGGGTGAGAGGCCAAGCTGTTACATACCACGAGGCTCATGGGTCACTAAGTAAAGCCACCTACAGCTGCTACTGGGTGACATTTTGAAAGCTGGAAAGCAGCCAAGGTTGTCAAAAAAAAAAAAAAAAAAAACAAACCCAAACCTAAAAGACCAACCACCTCAGCAGAATGGGATCCTCAGCCCCTCCAGTATCACTGAGGATCTTAGCTATTTATAGCAATAAGGGCTTGACTGTCATGGAGTGTTGATTTCTTTTGACCTTATTCTCCCTAAGCTCACCATACCATGTCCCAAGCTGCATGGTGGGACCTTCCAGAGTACCAAGAATGTATTCTGTACATGTACCAGAGCAGCTGGTTAGCCAGAAAACCCAGGAGTCCGTTCTTCCCACTGGGCATAGTAATTACATCAAATCACTAACAACAGATGCCTTTTGATCAGTTATTCGTTGATTGTCTGCTTGCGAAACGCCCAGCAATGGAACAAGAATTGAGATTAACTGATAGTGTGACCTCCTACAGAGGTGCAAAACAGGGACAGGTCTTCTCAGCTTCTGCTGATCACAGGGAAGCTGCAGCTCTGGGAACAGCAGGATGTGAGAAAGAACTGGAGAATTTCACGGCAAGCAGTTGGCACACAGTGTCAAATACCAGTTACCTGGCTCCCCACTACAGGGCAGGGTGCAGAATTTAATTACTTTCAAAATGGCTCAGAAAATACACTTCAATGTTATCAACAGTGAGGCCCAGTATGTACAATCAAGTTTGTTTTCCCCAAAAGCAGCTCTTTGACCTTCCCACACCAAGGCTGGTCTGGATGAAACAGGATTTCTCTTCTTCCTGAGAGACAGGATCAGCAGACACACAGGGGCCGTAGCAGCTCAGACCCCACCCTTACCTCATGGGTGCCGTGAGAGAAGTTGAGGCGGGCAACATTCATTCCAGATTTAATCATTTCCTTCAGTTTCTCCACAGAGCGGGAGGCCGGGCCTAGGAGGAAGAAACAGTTTGAACATTAACTTTAGAAAAATAATGAGGTAACCCACACAGACCAGGCTATTTCATGTGGAAGAGAAAAGGTAAATGGATACAGCATTGCTCAGCGCTGCAGCAGCAAATATTGTTTTAACTTGCCCATGGAGTGCAGCAGAACCCAAGTGATTCCCATTTCCGTGGATACTGGATTCACTCCCAACACAGGTTGGGCAAACACGGGAAAGCCATGTTCCTTCACCACACAAGTGCAGCTCTGGCAAAGGATGAAAGCCAGATCCCTCTCACAATTTCCCTCATAAGTTTCATCAAGGTGTGGGCTCCTAGCTCCAATTCTCTCCTGTCTAGGAATAGCTTACCAATGGTGCAGATGATGCCAGTGTTTCTGGCGGTGGTTGGCTCCGAGTCGATATCCAGGCGGCACATGTGCTCAAGGAAGGTGTCTGCCATGGCAGCATGCAGCTGCTGGGTCTGGATGAAAGCAGTCCCTGCATCATGGTGCTTCGACATAGTTGCTCGATTCCTGTGTCTGGAAGGGAAGAAAGCAGTGCCAGGTTTGGGAATCACCCACCCCAAATGGTCCATCAAGCAGAGACACCAAGACAACCATGTGATGAATATGGAAGTAACAAGAAAGCTGCTACTGGGTCAAACTAACTTTATGTTCCTATTTGAGAGTCCTAACAGGCAAGGCACATTTCTATTTCCATGTCATCCCCCGCATGGACCACCCAAAGCTCACCTGCCTTCTATGCAGATGTTCCCTTCATAGCTTCTCTTCATTGCCAGTCTTCCCTTGGAGCTACACAACGCAACAAAATTCAAGCACTTGAGTGCACAGGCAGAGGTTCTGCCTCCTCCCTCCCAGCTCTCCACTCATTTCTCCTACAGGCCTCAACTGCACTTCCCATCCCACTTGGGACCAGGGAGCTCAGAGCTGGCATGACTTCGGCATGCCCGGACACGAGCAACCTTCTGCCCAGAAACACCTAATCACAGCAAAGTCCGTATAAGCCTAAACCCCATCCTTTAAGCCTGGACAAGCAAGCAGACTTGAGTTGATTAAACACAACACTTTGGCAGAGAACACGTAAAAAACAGAAGATTTAATACACTTAAAGTCCCTCCTTGACTTAAGATGCTGCAGGTCTCCCCCACCCCCTCCATTCCCCTTCACCCTCAGCAGCAGAAATTTATTGTAAGGTTTAAAACTGGTTGTATATTTCAATGTTTTGATTAAAAAACCCTCTCTGCACTCAGGCTGTTTGCCTCCTCTGGACTAGAGAGACCCCACAACAGCAGGATCAGCCTATTCTTCAGGAACTCATCCTTTGAAGAGGAAGCTGAGATGAAGCTTAACAGTCCACTGGGATGGGAGGACACTCATTTCACAGCAGTGCCAGTGCCCCAGGCATTTCTAATTGCAATAATTTTGTTCTCAAGTAGTAGTAGCAGCTCAAAGCTCTGTCTCTTGGACCTGCCCAGGCTAAAATCCCAGCATTACAAAAGCCTCTGGTAAAAGAGTGATGCAAGGTGGTGGCTATTGGCATGGACAGATCACTCATTTTGCCTTTAAAGATTGGTTTAACCTTAAATTCCATGGTCTGGGCACACAGGTGATACTCAAGACCAGGTACAAGCTGCCTTTATCTCCAAGACATGCTTACAGAAACATGGGCTGGGCTAAAAGCTGGGACAGAGCAGGAAGAGAGCTGGGCTTTTGTTCTGCCTGCCCCAGGCAGACAAAGCCCACCAATAAATCACAGAATGTTGTGAGGCACACACCAGCCAGCTCAGCACATCCAGCTTTGACAGAGGCACCAATAAACCCAAAAATTTTGCCAGAGCTGGCAGGACTGAGCACAGCGAAGGGCAGACCATGCCCTGCCAGCCTGCGCAGTGCCACAGCAGCTCTGCTGCCTGGCCCTGATGCTCCTCCCCTGCTCCGCAGCCCTTCCTCACGTACGTGCAGATCCTCGCGCAGGCAGCCCTGACTCACCCCCACTGCGCTGCCATGCGACGCAGAGCAGCCAGGCCAGCAAAAACCATAATTTGACCTGGCAAAGCCTCTTTTCCCTCAGCCCTGCCAGAAGCTGCTGATTCACTGGAGTCACTACAAGAAGGTCTGCCCACATAAAAAGCCCAACAAAGTCTCATTATTATAGGAAAACCCTCTGGTCAGTCCTAAAACATTGTGTTTCAACCCTCTAACACTTGCCGTTGCACCCTCTGCACTTGCAGAGCAGTGTCAGCTTCCTTAGATGCCAAAAAAAACAAGCCTTTGCTGGGAAATCACCTCCACGCACAGGGAAACAGGTTTGCACAGCTTCTAGGAACAAGAGCAATACTGAACAACGGTATCCCAACAGGGAAACTGCAGCCGCAGCACAACTTCTAAGTTTATAAAAAATAGTCAAGTGAACTCTCCCTGCCTCATGGAAATCCCCCACCCACTCAAGTCATTTGCAAATACAATTTTAACACCCCTGAAATCTTTATAAAGATAAAGGAAAAATTCACTTTCCAGCAGTTCAGAGGGCTCAGAAAAATTAACTGCAGACACAGTGACCTTGTCCAGGGGCGAGAGCAGAAGCACAGGAGCCAGAAAGTATTCCAAGCACCCATCTGTCCACAGCACCGTGCCCACGACCACCAAGAGTCTTTTGAATACTCCCTCCTGCCACCATCCATTTACAAGGCATCGACTGAATTTTACTGGAATGACCAGTCTCGTATTTATAACAGGAATGCCTGGCATTTCCCACTACTCTGATTTTTTTTTAACATCAAACAGAGGAGCAAGGACTTCAAGGACACCAGAAAACACAGAGCACTCAGTCTGGGCAGTGAAAAAGGGAGGGGCCGAGCAACACCCTACAATGCCTGAGTGTTTCCAGCAGTGAATAAACCTGAATTCATTCCTCAAGGAATGACAATTAAATCCCCAAATTTTTTACTTGGCCTGCCCATGCTTCAGGCAGGGTGTCCCAATGATGTCTGGTACCTCTGCAGCTCCCGAATATTCCAGACTGAGCCATCTGAGGTCCGGACTGCGTTTTACTGTAGTCAGGTGACTAATTCCAGCCAGCTCATCCCCAGGAGTCAGATGAGAGAAAGCCTAGAATCAGGGTTTCTCCAGATATGCCCCCTGGGGATGGAGAAAGGAGAGGGCGCAGCAATCCCCACCCAGGCAATCCCCATGCAGGGCAAGTCTTTGGTTTACTGGTGACAAAAGGAAGTAGAAACTGCAGCAGGGGCTGTCCCCAGGCCAGGGAGGCAGAGCTGTGTCACTGCCTGCAGGAATTCCAGCCAGGAGGCTCCCAGGGGGTGGTTCAGGATTCACTGGTCAGCCTCACTTACAAAACCTCACAGATGCCGTAAAACAAGGCTGCTCATGCCCAGTGGCAGAAATGATTTGAGTTAGTGCTCAGGGCAGGGTTATGAAACCAGGAAGGCCTTCAGATTGCCAAAAGAAGCTGAGATAAACATCAGCTTTGCTCATTCCAGAAGTTAAAGGCACTCAACAACAGACAAATGCAGCTCTGCAGAGAAGGAGGTTTTTACCCTGGCCTGGCGTCCCCTCTCTCGGCGAAGGAGGACAGCACATTCCTGACGGGCAGCTGGTACTGGAGATACTGTCTCGCCGTTTGGTAAGGACAAAATGGCCACCCCAAAATTCCAGCCCTTTTCCGCAAGCCTGGATGGAACCCAGGAGCCACCCCTGCTCCCAGCTGGCCGATGCTCTCCCCAGCACTGAGCTGCGGATCCACGGGAGGAGAGACCCACAACAGAGGTGACTCTCCAGCTTTTTGGCAATGGGGAACAGGAAGATCAGGCTGGCTCTGGCATCTTCCTTCCCCCTGTGCTGCTGGCTCAGCCGTGCCTTTGCTGAGCTGCCCCTCGCTTAACTAAAAAATAGAGGAGGTGGCAAGCATCGGAAGTTTGGTGACGAGAAAGACTTATCTCGAGGGTATCTGTAGGACACACCTACAGGCTTAACCTTGCAGAGGACAGTGAGCCTTTCGGCTTGGCGAAAAGCATCTGGTTGCTTTCAGGCAAGCTGTTAAAATCTGCTTTTTTACACAATAAAAGAAAGCTTGTGAGGGTTTTCTTTTCACATTTAACTAGGTAGAAGTGGAGACCCACTGTGCTGCATCCCCACTTCAAGATGGAGATTGCTGCACGTGGCTGTGAGCCGGTAAGGCAGCTCCATTTCCTACGTGCCATCCATCACCACCCGCTGCGGCTCCATCTTCCCCCGGGAGAACAACGGCCAGGCAGGAGATAAAGGACAAGGCACGTGCTCCAGCCGGCCTGGGAAATGTCTTGTTGCCATCAAATAAAATTATCAACTTATTGGGTGGAAAGCGAATTAAGGCTGGCAATGGATCACTCCAGCTAACAGCAATAAATGAAGGTTTTAATAATAGTTTTAGATAGATAAAGAAGTAGGTAATAGAAAAAAAAAACTACCGCAGGCTGCTGCAGACTCTCCAAGCTCTTTACCTAGTGCAAGAAGTTTCTCAAAAGGGTTTCACAGGCAGAAGTCCCCGGTTCAAGCACGTGGCTCGCAGCATTGCTCACTGCCTCCACAAAAACCTGCTTAATCCGGTGATGGGCTGGAAACCTGCTGGCACCAGCACGGTCCATTAACCCATCGAACTCCTCCATATTAACCGCAATTCTGCTCTATAAACGACATCTCGGGCATGAAATTACACTCTTCAGAGTTTTATTGTCGGGTTTTGTTTTTTCTATTAAGCAAATGCACCATTCCAATTCCACAAGTCCCTGGATGTGTCGGAGTAACCAAAAACCTCTCTGTCATCGCACCTCTGAGCCAAGGCAAGTCATGATGAGCAGCAGCAGGAAAGTTAACACTTTAACGTGACAAAAACCTCCATAAAACATTGATTTTTTTTTTTTTTTTGTTAACCTGGCCCTCGCTGATACAGTTGTCCAATCAGAATAAAGCAGATTTTTAGAGATTGCCGTCTACTTTTAGTAGTCTGAAAAGACAGTCGGCAGGTTGCCATTGTCCGCCGACAAAAGCGCTATTCATGCCCTGGTAGCTCTGCAAAGGGGGTTTAAACACGTTTGCGAGGTTTTCATAGTTTAAGAAAGTGCCCGAATCAGTTGGATGTGTTTAAGCAGACACAATTACGGGAGAAGATTCATTCAGAAGGGGCTCTGTCTTCCCGGGGAGGCCGAGAAGAGGCTGCAGCATCAGTGGTAGGTGCAGTGAGCCGGACGCTGATTAAAGCTGATGCCTTTCGGGGAAC
>VZSR01003798.1:16166320-16184982 GCA_013398615.1 Brachypodius melanocephalos
CCTGGGGCTGGCTGTGGGAGGCTCTGGGTGTGACGGTGCTGTGGGTGCTGTGCCATAGGGGACCTGTGCCGCCGACCTGTACCGGCACCCGCAGCTGGACGCCGACATCGAGGCCGTGAAGGAGATCTACAGCGAGAATGCTGTGGCTGTCAGGTGGGTGCTGCCCCCTCACCGGGCACTGCCATGCCCTGGCACACAGCTGGAACCCCACTGCCATCCCCAGGCATCCAGCTGTGCTACCACTGGGTACCCAACTGTGCCGTACCCAGGCGTCCTGCCACGCCATCTCTGGGACACCTGGCCCTGGTATTACCAGAACATCTGGCCATGGCATCCCCAGGGCACCTGGCTGAGCCATCTCTCAGACATACCCTCCCCAGGATGCTGGCCACAGTATCCCCGTGGCACTTGGCTATCCTTGCCAATCCTTGCAATCCTTGCAAGGTGCAATCCTTGAGCACCCAGACGTGGCATTCCTGGAGCATACGGCTGTGGCAGCTCCATCTGGCACTCATCTGTGCCATCTTCAGACACCCAGCTGTGCCATCCCTGGGCACCCAGCTGTGCTGTATCCAGGGCATTCAGCTGTGGCATCACTGGATCACCTGGCCATGGCAGAACCATCCCTGGGGTACCTGGCTGTGCCATCCTCAGGCATCCAGCAGTGCCATCCGCAGCACACCTGGACATGCCATTCCCAGGCATTTGACCTTGCAACCAGAAGTGGCACCCCTGCATAACCAGCTGTGCCATCCTCAGGGCACCTGACTATGGCATTACCAGGGCACCTGGCTGTGGCATCTCTGGGCATCCAGCTGTGCCATTGCCAAGGCACTCAGCCGTGGCACCCCTAGGACACCTGGCCCTGCCTTCCCCTGAGCACCTGGCTGTGCTCACAAATTCCCAGGTTCATATCCACATTCTGGGCAATCCCCCTCTGCATACACTTGATACATGGGGAGCCACACGTGCCAGTGTCATTTCCCATGATCTTGCCCACCCTGGCACTGTTCCAGCACAGCGCCAGCCCGGCCATGCCACAGCAAGGTGTGTCTTCACAGGGAGTATGGGACCATCGATGACGTGGACATCGACCTCCATGTGAACATCAGCTTCCTCGATGTGAGTCCCTGGGTTCCCTGGCAGTGCTGGCATGGGGAGGGTGGGCACATGTGCCTGGGGGAGCCCCAAAATCCCCCTGCCTGGGTGGAGGTCCCATGGTCGTGCCAAAGTGTGCCTCTCCCTCGGCAGGAGGAGGTGGCGACGGCGTGGAAGGTGCTGCGGACGGAGCCCATCGTCCTCCGCCTGCGCTTCTCCCTCTCCCAGTACCTCGATGGCCCCGGTGAGTGGGGACAGGAGGGATGTAGTGCCCCTGTGCCCTCGGGACAGGTGGGATGTGGTGTCCCTGTGCCTTCAGGACAGGCAGGATGTGGTGTCCCTCTGCCCTCGGGACAGACACAGTGGTGCACCGACAGCTCATCTTCCTCTCTCCCCACAGAACCGTCCATCGAGGTTTTCCAGCCGTCCAACAAGGAGGGCTTTGGGCTGGGTCTGCAGCTGAAGAAGTAAGACCTGAAACGTGGTGGGCACCCGAGGGTACTGGGTGGGGTGGCTCACAGGGTTGTTCTGCCCCAAAACTGGCCACGTGCCACATGTCCCCTTGCCACCACCTTTTATCCACCACACAATCCTGTGATGGGCTCACCACTATCTGTGTGTGGGGAAGGGGCGGAGCTGGGGGTGTTGTGGACCACCAAACACCTATGGGTGCTGTCCCTGCTGTTTGCCAGGATCCTGGGCATGTTCACATCCCAGCAATGGAAACATCTCAGCAACGATTTCCTGAAGACCCAGCAGGAGAAGCGGCACAGTTGGTTCAAGACGAGCGGCACCATCAAGAAGTTCCGTGCTGGTCTCAGCATCTTCTCACCCATCCCCAAGTAAGGTCCCGATGCTGTCCCCACAAGGGACCAGCCCTCTGTCCCATCATCCTGGGTGAGGCCTGGCACTGTGCCTCAATTTCCCCACTTCGATGATGCTGCTCGCTACCCAATCCCAAGCAGGTGGAGGTTGCTCCCAACAAGCAGCTGGTGGGTGAATGCGGCGCTAGGTGATGGAGAAGCAGGGAATGGTGACAAGGAGGTGCTCAGGGGGATTCTGTGCCTACAGGTCTCCCAGCTTCCCTGTTATCCAAGATTCAGTGCTGAAGAACAAACTGGGCATCCCCGAGCCTCGTGTGAACCGCCTGATTAACCGCTCCGTGTCCTGCATGGTGAAGAACCCCAAGGTGGAAGTTTTTGGCTACCCACCCGCCAGCACCCAGGCAGGTGTTGCCCCCTTCAACATCCTGGTGGGTGCCACCCCGCCTTGGGGTTTGCTTTTCTCTTCTTCCCCTTCCCAGGGGCTCCTCTGGGGTCACATCATTTGTCGTGGTGTACTGGGACCCTCATGGGGTGGGGGGAGCTCCTGCAAGGTTTCTTGTCCCCTCTCTTGGGGAGCTGGGGTCTGGCTGTGGGGTCCAGTGGGATTTTACCCCACTCCTGGTGCTGCATCCCTGCCGTGCCATGTGTGGAGATTTTGCGGGTCCCGTTGTGCCAGGAAGTGCTGGCATTTTGGTGGTCCTGCTATGCCAGAGGGTGTTCGGCTGTTGGGGCATCCAACTGTGCCAGGAGGGGTTTGGCATGTTGGGGGTCCCACTATGCCAGGGGGTGTTGGCATGTCAAGGGTCCCACTGTGTTGGGGATATTGGCATGTTGGGGTCTTGCTGTGTTGGGAGGGGGTTGGCATGTGGGAGGTCTCACTGTGCTGGGGCACGTTGGAATGTCAGGGGCCTGCAGCGCCAGGGTTTTGGTATGTTGGGGGTCCTGCTGTGCCGGGGGGAGCTGTGGACTGCCCGTGCCATGCAGAGCTGGGGGTGCCTGTGGGAAAGGGGATAACGCAGCTGGCTCCGCTCCGGCCCCGTCACAGGTCGGTGGCCACTGCAAGAACATCCCCACGCTGGAGTACGGCTTCCTCGTCCAGGTGAGAGTCCTGCATCCTGCTCATCCTCAGCCTGCTGCCCAGACCATCCTTCCTCACTGGCCCACTTCCCACTTATCCACATCCTACTGTCTGGAGCATTCTCCCCACTATCCCATGTCCTGCTTCTCCTTATCCTAATGCCCACGGTATTCTTCTTGCTGTTCCACATCCCACTCAGCCCCATCCCATTGCCCAAAACATCTTCGCCAGTGCCTCACATCCCACTTATCCACACTCCACTGCCCATATCATCCTCCCCACTGACCACAGTCCCACTCATCCCCATCCCGCTGCCTAGAGCATCCCCCCAAGCTCCACGGCTGCGGCAGGCCCTGACTCCCCCTGTCCTGCCCCTCAGATCATGAAGTACGCGGAGCAGCGGATCCCGACGCTCAATGAGTACTGCGTGGTGTGTGACGAGCAGCATGTCTTCCAGAACGGCTCCATGCTAAAGGTGGAGTGGCAGGGCCAGGTCAGGTGTTTTCTGTGCCCCTGTGTCACCATCCCTGACGCTCAGCACTCTCCTGTCCCCTCCACAGCCGGCCGTGTGCACCCGGGAGCTCTGCGTCTTCTCCTTCTACACCCTGGGCGTCATGTCCGGTGCGGCCGAGGAGGTGGCCACGGGTGCCGAGGTAGGGCTGGGCACGGTGGTGACCCCCCCAGCCGCAGGGGGGGCTGCCCCTTCAGTCCCTGCTCTGCCCCAAGGTGGTGGACCTGCTGGTGGCCATGTGCCGCGCTGCCCTCGAGTCCCCTCGCAAGAGCATCATCTTTGAGCCTTACCCCTCTGTGGTGGACCCCAACGACCCCAAAACTCTGGCCTTCAACCCCAAGGTAAGTGCTGGGGGGTTTCAGTGCTCCCCCGCACCAGGGGGAAGCCCCAGAGACCCCTCTGATGGCCACGCCTCTCCTGCCCCATGTGCAGAAGAAGAACTACGAGCGGCTGCAGAAGGCCCTGGACAGTGTGATGTCCATCCGGGAGATGACCCAGGTATGGCGTGGCCCTACAGCCCCGTGGCCCCATGTGACCTCCCCAGAGTGGAATCCAAGCTGGGAGTGGCATTTTGGCGCTGATCTCCATCTGCCCGTGACTGGGTGGGTGCTGGGGTACCCAGCTGCACCCCCTCTTGCCTCTGCCAGGGGTCCTACCTGGAGATCAAGAAGCAGATGGACAAGCTGGACCCCCTGGCGCATCCCCTCCTGCAGTGGTAAGGCCAAGAGTGCTGCGGCCCTCTCCCGCTGCCACTTGTCCCTCCCACTGCCCCACATCCCCCAGGACATGGGATGGAGTGGGGGCAGCCAGGTATCCATGGCACAACCCTCTGTTCTCCTTTCTCCTGGGGGATCACGGGCATCTAATGATCTCGAGGCAGATTGGGATCACTTTTTCTGACCCTCCTCCTTTTCCTCCTCCTCTTCCCAAGGATAATCTCCAGCAACAGATCCCACATTGTCAAGCTGCCTCTCAGCAGGGTAAGGGGCCAGGGCAGGCTCCGGGTGGGGTGCGGATTGGAGGGTGCGGAATATGGGAGATGGGGTGAAGGGGTACGGGAGAGGGGATGCAGGATGTAGGCTGTGGGCTGCAGGATGCAGGGTGAGGCATGTAAGGATGTGGAATGAGCAATGGAAGGGTCTGGGATGTAGGATGGATCCCTCTGGGTGGGGTTCTAGCCTGGAAGATACAGGAGTCAGGACACGGGATATAGGAAGAGGGATGTCTGACACGGGCTGTGGGATGGGGACAAGACAGGGATGCCGAGGCCTCTTCTGGCAAACTTAGAATCACCAAAGCCAGGCTGGGCTGGACCTGGGGCCAGGCAGCCGTGCATGATCTCTGTCTGTCTGTCTGTCTGTCCTCTCTCCTGCTGGCTCTGCCGTTGGCTTCCTCGTTGTTCCCCTGGTAGCAGCTGAAGTTCATGCACACCTCCCACCAGTTCCTCCTGCTCAGCAGCCCCCCAGCCAAGGAAGCCCGGTTCCGCACAGCCAAGAAACTCTACGGCAGCACCTTTGCTTTCCAGTGAGTTGCCAAGGTGGGGGGATAGTGGGAGACCCCAGGTGGGTGCTGTGGGGCTGATGGACAAGGGGCTGATGTGGGGCTGGCTCTTCGCAGTGGCTCTCACATTGAGAACTGGCACTCCATCCTCCGCAATGGGCTGGTCAATGCCTCCTACACCAAACTGCAGGTACCTCTCTGCTCCCTGCACCCAGCACACCCCAGGGCAGGGTGTGGGCAGGGAGGGGGAGGAAGCAGGGAGGGGGCAGACATTGGGAAGTGCCAGGGTTCCTCCACTACCGCCATGCCCGAGCTGTCGGGGTGATCCCACCATGCTCACCCTGGTATTTTCCCGCAAGCTGCATGGAGCAGCCTATGGCAAGGGCATCTATCTGAGCCCCATCTCCAGTATTTCCTTTGGATACTCAGGTAAGAGGCTGCCTGCACTGCTCGGTCCTGCCTGCGCTGCCCGGTCCTGCCTGTGCTCCCGTTCCCACTCCCTGCATGGGCGCAGGGAGGTTTGGCATTGTGCTGGCTGGAGTGGCAGCATCCCATATCCATCCTGTCACACCAACCTCTTCCCAGCCAGGTTGGGGCTTTCCCACATTCCAAAGATTCAAACCCCCAACATTTTCTAGGCTTCAGAAGCTGCTGTGCACACTTTTGGGGGGTTTCAAGGGCCCAGCTGCAGGGTGGGAGCACTGAGGGTGGTGGTCCCTGTCTGGCATGTGTCCCCAAATCACCCCAGGGTGTTCCCTGAGAGTCTGACAGCCCGTCTTGCTTCTTCCACAGGAATGGGGAAAGGGCAGCACCGGATGCCGTCGAAGGATGAGCTGGTGCAGCGGTACAACAGGATGAACACGATCCCCCAGGTGCTGATGGACCGGGGGGAGCAGGGCAGGATGGGAATGGGGGTACGGCACCCATATGTGCTGAGGACAGGGTGGTAACACCGTCTGCTCTTCCCACAGACCCGCTCCATCCAGTCCCGCTTCCTCCAGAGCCGCAACCTGAACTGCATCGCGCTTTGCGAAGGTGTGGGGATGTGGGGGGATGATGGGGGGACAGGCAGCACCCATGGGATCACCAGGTGGGCGGAGGGAGGGAGGCTCCCCGCAGTGGGTTGTGCCAGACAGGCCCTCTGTCCCCCATCCCGCATCCAACAGCCCCTTGCCCCAGCAGTGATCACCTCCAAGGACCTGCAGAAACACGGCAACATCTGGGTCTGCCCTGTCTCGGACCATGTCTGCACACGCTTCTTCTTTGTGTGAGTCCGGCTGTGCCCACCCTGCCGCACCTGTGGGACCCCTGTGGGACCCCCGCGGGACCCCCCTCACCCCCTTCTCCTCTTCCAGGTACGAAGATGGCCAAGTGGGAGATGCCAATATCAATACTCAGGACCCCAAAATCCAGAAGGAGATTATGCGTGTGATCGGGACTCAGGTGTACACAAACTGAGTGGCGGCAGTGGGACCCCGGGACCCCCCGGGCACTGAGTGAGCCCCCGGGCAAGGCTGGGCAGGGGCCGAGCGGGTTTTGAGCCCCCCGGGCAGGGCAGAGCCACGGCAACGCTGAGGCTCCACCTGTACATAGGCGTTGGGCACCCTGTGAGCACCAGGCGGGTTCAGCGGTCCCTCATCCCCTCCCTGTCCCCTTCCCACTGTCCCCGACCCTGTGGCAGTGTGGAGAAGGAGCCGTGGGTGTGGTGTGGCTGGGGGCTGCCCCTCCTGGCGTTGGCAGTGACGGCGTTTTTATCAGTGATGAGAAACCGAAGCAAAAAAAAAAAAAAAAAAAAGAACAACCAAAACAAACCCAAAAACATAGAAAAAAGAAAAAAGAGAAAAGGAATCAGTGTTTGTGGATTTAACTGGGATTAAAGTGTGGGGTATGGGAAGGGGATGCTGGGGAAGGGATGGGGGCACAGGGAGAGAATGGGAGTATGAGGAAAGGAAAGGGGCACAGGAAAGGGATGGGATGGGGTCACGGGGAGGGAGTGGGATTCAGGAGAAGGGATGAGAGTGTGAGGGAGGAATAGGAACACAGGGAAGGGATTGGAACCTGAGGAAGGGATGGGGGCACAGGGGAGGGATGGGATCATGAGAGAAGGATAGGGTTGTGGAGAAGGGGTGAGAAACAAGGGATGGTGTCTTGGGGAAGGGATGAGATTGAGAGGAAGGGGCGGGGATCGTGCAGAAAGGAAAAGTTCATGGGGAAGGGATAGGATTGAGGGGAAGGGATGGGATGGTGGGGAAGCATCACAGAGAATTGATGGAGCTTTGGGATAGGAGTGGGAGGGAACCACTCCCCTATCACACTATGGCAAAAGGATGGTGCTGTGGAGGCAGAACACAACGGAGAAGGGATTGTGCCTTAGAGACGGAGACATGGGACCACACAGAGCAGTCCCCCCAAGGCACTGGTGCTGCAGCAGAGACTCAAATGAGAAGGATCCTCCCAGGGACAGCGTTTTATTACAGCCCGAGGCAATTCCAGTAACTCCGTGGACACGGAGGCAGTGCCAGCACAGCTGCATCCTGCTACACCCAAACCTGGATGGAAACCCAGCAGAGATAACCCAGAGGCTGCCAGGGCTCAGGGCAGGCAGAGGGGGCTGGGCACTGCTGGTTCCCATAGTCCAGGGGCTCTCTGGGTCGGTCACAGCAGTGCAAGGCCACGATTTCAGCCAGGATTTATGATGGAATTGAAGAATCGATTTAAGAATTATCCTGGGTTTGGTACAGTCACCACCTGAGTCCTGACAGGTTCATTACACCAATGGGTGCACTCTGTGTCACTTCTGTCATGTCCCTGTCCTCTGTCCTATCTGGATCCCAACATCTGTCCATCCCTGCTCGTCCCACACCAGCTGCTCCATGTACCCAAGGGCCACCCAAACCTCGGCTGGTGGCCATTCCATTCCTCCTGCCCCTGCCACCCCCGGCTTGGGGGGATTTGCTTAAATTTGTGGGGTTTGGGGTTTTATCCTCTCCTCAAATAAAACATAAGTCACTTTCCCAGAATCATGGCAGTCACTCAGCTGTACCCACAAGTGCAAAGGGACATCCCACGGGACATGGCCACATCGCCCTAAATTTCCTCCATCCCTTGGAAAGATTAGTGAAACCACAGGGCTGTGTCCTGTCCTGATTCCCTCTGCAGCCAGGGCAATTTCCTCCAAAAAACAGCAATTCTTGTGAAAAAGCGAATAAAAAGAGAGGCCTATGGTCCCCTCCCAGCTTCACCAAATCCTGGTGGATGCTCTGGCCCAGCTTGAGCCATAAAGGGGGACCGGTGTCATGTCTGGGTGGTGGATGCGGCAGCGATTGCTCCAAAGAACCAACGAAGGTGACGATTTTGACAAAATAAGTTTATTTCGCTTCACTTAATTTCGGCCGAAACCTCACATTTTTCTTTTTTTTTTTTTTTTTTAAGTTTTTTTTGGGCTGAAAAAAAAAAACCCCAACCCAAAAATCCCCCCAAACCAACCCAAAAATGCAAAGAACCACATCACTCCGCCCTCTGCCAGAGGCGACTGAGGGGCTCCGACTCCCCCTGGGCCATGGAGCTGGGGGAGCCACTGCAGACTCCCCCCCAAAATCCCCTCTGCATCCCCCCAGTCCCCAGCCACGACTTGGCCCCCGAAACCGAGCCCTTGAACCCCCCAAATCCGAGCCCTGTAGGAAACGCTCGTGGCTCTGAATGCCCGAGAGTTTTACTCAACCTTCTTAATTTTTGTTGGATTTTCTCCTCCTTTCCCGAAGTTTTTTTTGTGTTTTGTTTTTGTTTTTTTTAAATTAATTTATTTATAGATATATTTTAAAAAAGCAATAGTCCTTTGGTCCCTAAACTCTAAGGAATGATATGACTCTGAAACAAGTAATCCTATGTCCCTGTGCCAGTGACAAGCAGGGGAAGCGTGTGTCCCGCCACCCTGCTCCATGGGATATATATATATATACTTATTTATATATATCTTCTATAAGTCCAACATACTTAGATCCTTCTTTCTTTTTTTTTTTTTTTCCCAATGCTGGGAAAAAGGAAAATCTTGCCGTTCTTTATTTTCCAAACAAACATCCTCCAGGTGAAGCGCCCGAGGCTGGTCCCGTCCCACCGGCTTTGGTTTAAGAATCCATTTGGAGACTCTTTTCCTCGTTTCTCCTGGGAAATCGGTAGCAGCAAATGAGTGCTTTAAAAAAAAAAACCCAAAAAACAAAGGTAGATCGTGGCCCAGCTGCCTGGAGCCATCAGCCTTGCTCCCAGCGAGGGATCCGGTCAGTCCCGGCGATCGGCCGGCAGCGAATCGCAGCCCCAGTGCCGCATCGCTCCCCTCATTCTTTGTCTTCCTCTCATTCCCGTTAAACAACAAACAAGACCAGTTTGGGAAAAAATTCAAAAGGAAAAGCTACAACCAAAACGCTCTCTTCTTTGCCGTTTTCTCCTTCACCTTCTCCTCCTTCTCCTCGTCCTCCTCCGGGATGTGTTGCAAAGAAAGAGAGTTACGGGTTTGGATACTGCACTTGGGGAAGGGGAAAGTCGTCAGACACTGCGGGACGTCCGACCTGAAACGGGAGGAGGAGGAGGTTGTCAGCCTCTTCTGGGGGATGGAAGGAGGAAAGCACGGAGGGAGGGGCCCAAATCCATCGGGTGGGTGGTGCCAGGTAGAGATCCCTGCACACACTCGGGGATGCAACGGGACGCTCCACGTCCCACAGGGCCAGGCCCCCTCACCTCTCCGCAGGCTGAGCTGGGGTCAGTAGGGTCTGTTGGCGTCTTTAGGCCGCTTTAGCTGCACTTTTAGCCTCTTCATGCCGATCTGGAAGCCATTCATGGCCTGAATGGCTGCCTGAGCACTCGTCGGATTGTCAAAACTGACGAAACCTGGCGGGGAGGGGACACGGGCTTGTCACCACACATGCCACAGGCGGCTGCCTCGCCTCAACCCAGGCACAGAAATCCTGTGGGATGCTCCTGCTTTGGGAGTGCTGGGAGAGGAGGTCCTGGGGTAACATCACACCCCCAGATTGCAGGGGCTGGGTGACAGGTGATGGCACCTGCAGGGACACCGAGGTCTGCGGGGACACTGGGATGACAGGGCTGTGAGGACAGCAGCATAACAGGGTCCACAGGACACTGGAGTCGTCTGCAGCGACACTATGGGATAGGATTTGTGGGGTCACTGGGGTGACAGGGTCTGTTAAAGTGATAGGGGCTGCGGGGACACTGAGGTGATGGGGTCTGTGGGGACACAAAGGTCTGCAGGTATGTGCAGATACCAGGGTGATGGGGTCTGTGGGGACACCAGGATGGGATGTGTGGGCTCAGGGGACATCTGGAGGTCAGGTCTGCAGAGACCCTGAGGTGATTTGGCCTCCAAAGACACTGCAGTGAAAGATTCTATGGGGACACCAAGCTGACAGGGTCTGTGGGGATACCGAGGTCTGTGAGAGGGAGATAGAGATCCCTGAGCTGGGGACATTGGGAACAGCTGGACCCCAAGCAAGGGACAGCAGGGAGACATGGATAGCTGAGCTGGAGACCAGGGAAAGAGGGATGCCCAAGATGAGAAGTTAGAGAGACAGATCCCCAAGCAGGGGCTTCAGGGAGAGTTGGACTCCCGAGATGGAGATGCTCTGAGTTGGGTTGTCAGGAAGAGCCAGATTCCCAAGCTGGGAAGGCTGGGGAGAGCCAAACCCTTGAGCTGGGATTTGGAGAGACACAGACCCCTCGAGCTGGAATATTAGGAGAGCTTGACCTCCAGGTTGGAGACCAGAGAGAATGGGACTCTAGAGCTGGAGACTGGTGAGAGCTGGGATGTCGAGGAGAGTCAGATATTTAAAATGGGATGGTGAAGAGAGCCAGACCCCTTAGCTGGGATATTGAGGAAGAGCCAGAGCTCCAAGCTGCAATGTTGAGGATAGCTGGAACCTTGAGCTGGGTTCTGGGAAGAGCTGGAGCCCTGAGCTGGGACACCAGAGAGAGCCACACCCTGGGACTTACCAAAGCATTTACTCTGGTTAGTGGCACGGTCCACAAAGACTTTGGCAGAGATGACATTGCCGAAAGGCAAAAACATCTGCGTGAGCTCTGCGTCCCCGAACTCCTGGGGCAGGTGATAAATAAACAGGTTACAGCCCTCGGGACCTGGGTGACACACAAAGGACAGCACACGTCAGCTGTGAGGTGGGGTCACCCCGGAGGGACACCAGGGAGCCACCGGCCCCACATGGGGTGACCCCCACCCCTCACCTTCTCGCTGCTGCTGTGGGATGAGGGGCGCTTGCTGGGGAAAGGCTTGGCTGATGGGAGCGTAGGCAGTGGGATATGCTGCTGGAAGAGAGAAACACAAAGCTGAGGCCGCGGCACCCGCCCCAGCCACGGAAAGGGCTGGGACAAGCGTGGGCTCTGCTGCCACCTGCAGTCCACAGGCCCCTCCTGCCCCACGGCTGCCGGCTCTCCCTTTCCCACCCCTCCCGACACACCAGGAACGTGCAAACAGCTCTTCCAGGAGGGACGCTGGTGATAGCTGTAATATGGCTTCAAGGCTGAGGAAAGATGGTACTTTTGGCTGAAAAACCCCAAAGATTTGGGGTCCAAAACTTGATTCGCTGTTGCAAATCTGGATGTTGCTGCCAATGCTCCTAATTAAATGGCTGCTGGGCTTGACATATTTTCACGGGAGGCTCTGACTCCCTTCTCTCCACGGCCCATGTCCTTGGCCATTAGATTTGGTCAAGTGATGAATATCCAGAATTTTGGTGTCTTGGTGTGGAGCTGGCCCTCTGCCACCTCCCAAATCTCACACCCTCTTCTCAATACCACTGCCAGGGCTCCCCCATGGAGTTCTCTCAGCCCCATGGGTATTAAAATTCACTTTGCACCATCCAAAATTTGCAGAACAGGCCATGACAGGAGCCAGTGGCATGAGGGGATGGCACTTTCACTGGCATTTCCACCCTGGAGCTCCTGCCAGGGCACAGCACCTGCTGCTCCCCTCATGAATCCCCGCCCAAATACGCCGTCCCAGTCCAGTGCTCAACCCCATGGTGATGTTCACCTCCCAAAAACAAGGGTGAGGAGCAAAGAAGGGACAGAGGAAAGGAGTGGGAAGCGAAGTTTGAGACCTGCATAGTGCTGCATGCCGGCGTAGGCCTGCTGGAGGGGGTCTGCCACCGTGGGGCTTTGAGCTGGGAAGAGAAGAGAAAGGAGAAGGAAGATAGAATAAGCCAGAGAAAGCCAGGGATGCATGCGCAGCTCCCATCGGAAAGGGCTCTCGGCCAAGTGCTGCCAGGGAGGGCCAGAGCTGCTCCCTTGCCTGAATTCCCTCCTCCCTGCAGTGATGCCACGGGAGGACACGGCTGGTTTATCCAGCATGTTCCTGGGATGGGGAGCACCCCTTGAGCGTCCCACACGAGCCAAGCACGCTCCCCCAGCCCCAAGGGCTGCGGCAGAGCCCCAGGCGGGCTGTACCTGGGTAGGGGTGGATGCCGTTGGTGTAGATGGTCTCGGAGGCGGGCTGCCCGTTGGTCTGGGGCGGCAGCGGGCTGAAGCCGTTGACCCCAATGGGGGTGGCAATGCTGGGCACCGGCGCCGTGCTGATCCCTGGAGGGGTGCTTGTACCTGCAGGAGCACGGAGTCAGCGCCGGCATCACCCCTAGAGTGCCCCCCGAGGATGCCAGGTGGCAAATGCGGGGGTCCTACCTGAAGAGGGGGTGAGGGGGGCAGCCACCAGCCCGCTGACATTGAAGGCGGCCATTTGTTGCATCTGGGCAGCAGCGATGGCAGCCATGGGGTTGAGGCAGGTGCCCTGCGCGGCCGCCATCAGGGCTGCCTGCTGCTGCATGATCTTCAGGAAAGAAGGGGGGAAAGGAGACAGACAGCGAGAGAAGAGAGAAGGTGAGAGAGGGGAGGGTAAATCAGCATCTCTGCTTTGCATGGATTCAGAAGGATAAATGCCACTCACTGCCGGACACGAGGACAGGAGTCTTGGTGATGCTAAATATGGGACCACCAAACCCTACAATCACCCTCAGCTGTGTGGAGGAAGCCCTGCATCTGCCCTTAAACAGGGATACACCAGCCCTGCCAGGCATCCACGCCCCCCGGCACTGGTGTTTTCATGGTCAAACCAGCCCCACCCCACCCACGGAGGTGCCCCAAAGCGCCTGGTCTGCACCAGACCCTACCGCTTGTGTGTAGGCCCCGTAGGCACCGAACTGGATGGTCATGGGGTTGAAGATGCCCAGCTGCCCCGCCATTTGATGCATCCGCCGCAGGGTCCTCTCCTTATCTGTGTCTGCAAACTTCACCACCAGGCTGGATGAGGCGCCCTGAGGTGGGGGGAAGATGGGGCTGATGGTGGGACCACAGCAATGCCCCCAAACTGTGTACCCACTGTGGGTGTGGCTCGCAGCATCCACAGCATCCTCAACCCTGGGGACACTGCCCAGCTTGGCAGCAGTAACCAGTGATCAGTGTGAGGTTTAATTATAGCCAGTTTTTCTCCCCAGTGGCAGCTCCCTGACCTCTGCTTCCTTTCCCCTTCTTGTCCATAATTCTGACCTTCAGTGTTAATTAAACTGCCCCTTTCTCTGGCACGGAGAGAATTAGCCCCACGCTCCCACCTCTGGGGCTCAGCATCCTGGCAAGGAGGAACCTGGGGTGATGTGGCCAACAAATTGCCAGTCCGTAGGATTTTGATGCAATTAGACTGAGGATCAAATGAGTGAGTGATTGGATTAAGCAGCCAGTGCGGGGTCAGCTGGGGCAGGGTGTGAGCCTGGCACTTACCGGCATGGTTTGGCTGCCGTGCAGGCTGTTGATGGCAGCCTGTGCCTCAGCGTGGCTGCCGTATTTCACAAAGGCACAACCTAAGGAAACAGAGGAAACAGGAGACAGATTGGATTTGGCCATTGTGGGTCCATAGGGTGCCCACCCGGTGCCCCAAAGCCCACCTTTGCTGGCTCCATCAGGCCCTCGGAGGATGGTGCATTCCTCAATCTGGCCGAAGGGCTCAAAGAGGCGGCGGACGTCATCCTCGTTCTGCTGCTTCCCCAGCATGCCCACAAAGAGCTTCCTGTCTTCTAAAAACAAAACCAAGCCCATCAGAGAGTGGGAGGTCACTCACCATCCCAACCCCTCATCACAAATGGAGGGGACGGAACCAAGTGACATCAGAGGGAGAGAGCGACACTGATCCCACAGAGAAGGTGCTGGGTTTATTTCCATCCTACAGAACACTCAGGGTGGGAAAACGTCTCCTGTGGGGAAATTGCTGAGGGGCGAATACTGGAAGAGTCATTGCTTTAAGGGAGTGGAGCTGGGGCTTTTCCCAGAGACGAGGCGGCTGGCTCCCCCAGCACTGGGGTGGGACGCAGTGGAACAAAGAGAACCCACAAACCAGAGGTGATCACCCTCGCGTGATCGACTCTCAAAACAACCCACAGCCTCCAGGCATGCCCAGGGGACATCAATAACCCAAACACAAGAGAAGGGATAGTAAATAATGAGGATTTCATGATTATTACCAGCATCTGTCTTGTGCGGCCGCGTGCTCCCGCCGCACGCTAATGGCATTTGACAAAGAAAATGAGGTGCCCTGTCAAGAGCGTTGCTGGGGAAATAAATAAATAACGGCAGGAGACGATGAATGCTTCGTCCGTTAAAGTACCAGGAAAATTAGTTAAGGGAATAGGGCTTGTGTGTTGTCTAGTTAAACATCAACCACCTCCCAGGGGGAGCGGGCTGGGCAGCCCAGCATTGCCTCCTGGGTGAGGGGGCTGGAGACGGGAGCCCCAGCTCACCCATCGATTTTTAATCCTTCACCAATTACGCTCGGTAAGTGGGTAATTTATTTGCCAGGTCCCTCTGGGATGTGCTGGGACCGGCTTTCGGTGTGTTTAATAACAGAATTTGGATGGGGGGGGATCTACCCCAGCCATCCTGCCAAGTGCAGGCGGCCCCACAGGAGCATCCTGCATGTCTGATAGCGCCTGCCTGCCCAGCAACACAACAGATGTGGGATTTTGATCCAGCCCCTGCAATTTTGCCCAAATGATCACCTCAGCCTGGCAATGCCACAGCCTGATGTGTGGCAAATGCTGACAAAGAATTTGGGGGGATGGTAGTTTGAGAGGGGCGTGGGCCACATGGAGCAAACTCCTTCCCCAGGGGTTCCCACAGGAAGCTCTGGGGAGGGAATTGCATTGTTTGGTAAATGAAGGCGGTGAGGGAGAGCAGCTGGCTGGTGCTCTGCCCCCCAGGATGTTAGGATGCTCATAGTATGATGTCAGGACACTGCCAGGATGACATCAGGATGTTCCTCCCAGCAGACCAGACAGGGAGACAGATGGCATTTGTTCTGCAACCAGGTTTGGATGCCACCAGCAAAGGCAGCTCCTTTCCTGGATTTCTCTGCAAACCAACCTTCCTACAGCAGCCCTCGTGATGCCACCATGTCACTCATCACCCTCTGGGTGACCCTGTGCCTCCCTGCTCATGCCAGGCATCCAGAGAATTGCGGACCTACCTCCTCGGCCCTCGCTGTCGGCCGGCTTCACCTGGATGGGGCGGTTCATCTGCAACACAAGCGAGAGCGGGTGGTCAGTGTGGGGGCCCTTGAACCCTTTAAATGGAGATTTGGACAATGACTGGGACCAAGAGCTGGGGAAAAGGGAAGGGACCTGCATGAACAGATCTGGGGCTTGTAGCCACAGCTACCCAGGGATGCCAGGCACAAAGGGCAATGCTCCAGGCCCTGGCTATGGGCACCCGGTGCTGCAGGCGCCTGTGGGCCCACCGGTGCCAGGCTTGGCCACCTGCCTGCTTTCCTCGACTGCAAAGGACTGCAGAGGCAGCAGCAGCACCCCGCCAGCCCCAGCCCCTCTGGCACCATTGCCCTCCTTTTCCCAAACCCCACTCAAATTCAGCCTCCTCCTCGTCATCGCCGTGTGCACCCATGAGCGTGACACCCGTGTGCAGCAGGACACGCTGGGCTGGCAGGCACATCCCTGGCCCACTGCCCCATGGAGCCATTTCTCCTCCTCTCTCCCCCTCCTTTTTCCCCTCTTTTAGCTGAAAAATGCTACAATTATGGCCATCTCCATGGCAACAAGCGTGCTTCCCCCACGATGCTGCGGTGCCCGAGCCATGTGCTCGATGGGGTCGCCACGGCAACGGTGAGATGTCACACATGATGGCACGGGGGTGTGCACACAAACATGTCTGGAGCACACACGGGGACAGTCATCCCCACGTGCGTGTGCACCCCCATCCCAGGTGCTCCCCACTGCATCCCTGGAAGGGGTCCCTAAATTTTGGGGCTGGATGGAGGCAGAGCCAGTCCCCCCCACATCAGGGTGAGGAAGAGGATGTGTAAGAGAGAAGAGGAGGGAGGTTTCCACAGCAACTGCCTCGTCTCCAGGGAAACGTGGAGAGAAATGTTAGCGCAGAGCTGGGGATGGTCCAGGGAAGGGATTGAGTCCCCAGGAGTCATGAGGTGGCACAGGGTGGCACTGAGGAACACCTCACAGTGTCACTCATTATGTCACCAGTCCCCCAAACACCCACCTTATGCCAAGGGCAGGATTTGGCTCACCCCAAACCCAGGAGGCTGTGGCAGCACTGAGACCCTAAACCCAGAACCCCGCTGTCCCTCACATCCCTGCCACGGTCAGGAGGAGAAAACTCCATTTTGGGGGGGCTGCCCCTCTCCACTGACCTGCCAGCCTCATTTACCAGCACGATGGCCTTTGATGGAATAAATTACCCATACAGCCCGCTGCTGTATGCTTAATGTAATAAACCCAGCGAGGATGATTTAGAATAACATTTACGGAGCCGCAGAGTGTCATTTTGATGTGTCTCCCGTCTCCACTCGCCGGTTATTAAACTGTATTGATTCCCCGGGAGCGGCTGATGTTTATAAATGTCAGGCCTCGGGGACCAGCTAACCTACCTCAGGGCTGCCACACCGCACCGAGGAGAAATTGTCCTCGCCTCTAGACACCCCTAGAAGGGGGTTTTGGCACCCTTGGCATTGCCACGTGCCCACCACAGGGTGCTCGGTGACCCCCTGTGGCACCCAGACCTCCTGGTTGTCCCCATAGCACCCCTGCACTGCGTCCACACAGCCCTCAATTAATCCTCCCACACTGAACAGCCACCCAGGCATTTCCCTCTGCTCCTGACACCCACCTGCCCACCCTGCAACATCCATCCATCCATTCATCCATCCTGGACACCCACACAATCACCCACACACCCACCTTCCCCCAGGATTCATCCAGCCGTACTCCAGCACGCATTCCCATAGCATCCATCCATCCATATCGTCAACACCCATCCTCATAACACCCATCTCTTCCCATAGCATCCATCCATACCACCAACACTCATCCATCCACCCCCAGATACCCATCCATCCCCATTGCACCCATCCATATCCCCAACATCTATCCCCATACACCCATCCATTCCCATAGCATCTACCTACATTGCCAAGACCTTCCATCACCCCCCAACACCCATCCATCCCCTCAACACCCATCCATATCTCCAACACCAATCCATCTCTCTACTACTCTTACATCTGCCCATCCATCTCCCATCTTGCCGCAACCCACCTTTCCACCCCCACAGCATCCTTCCATCTGTCCATCCATCCATCCCCAACTCCCAGCTATCTCCCACACCCCAAGGACATAGTGACACCCTGCTTGAGGTGTTCCAGCACCCGCCATCACCAGCAGTCCACAAAGCCCCAGCTACCCCATGGCCAAACCACTGGTGTTCCACAGCACAGGGGGTCACCAGCAGTTGCTAAACTACCTCCTGACTTCTCAGGCATTGTCCCCCACCCAAGTTCAGAGCCCCTGAAGAGCCTGGGTACCAGGGAGAGCCAGCCCACAGAATCACAGCTGGGGGATGTGCCCAGTGGGACAGGGTCACTTCTGACCTTTGTTCCTTCCTTGCCATCACACTCCTTCTCCTTGTCCTCACAACCAACAGCCAGAGGATCCAGCAGGCCACCATGCTCCCAAATGAGATTGAGGTGGCAGGTGACATAGGAGCAGCGAGTGCCCATGGGAGCCTGGTGTCCATGCTACCCCAGGGAGACAGGAACCCAGGTAATGGCAGTCACTCATCACAGGAACAGCTTGACAGAGCCCTGAGGGTACCCCACAGTAAGGGTAAACAGCCAGCCTGGGGACAGCCACACCACTGCACAACCCTGCATGTGCATGACCACCCTGGCACACCCTGTACGTGCCCACACACCTCTGAACACAACCACAGACCCCCACCACCCCGAAAGCACATACACCCACCCCCAATCCCCCCAGCAGAGCTGTAGAGCTCTGGAGCCATCCACCTGTGCCCACGCAGCGCTGAGCACACCGCACGTCTGTCCCAGCACCACCGTGCACCCACGTGCAGCCACGCACCGCCGCACACAGCCCCACGGGCACCTGGACAGCCCCAGTCTGCACGCCAAGCAATACCCACAGAGTCCTCCCTGCTGCCATGGATCACACACAGCCACAGGCATGCACCCCAGGACGTACAGCCAGCATTGGGGATACAATGCCCCTTGCCTCACTTTCCCCGTTGTAGCAGCAGGACCCACAGTGGGACCCCTGGGAGCCCTCTG
>VZSR01003798.1:16185505-16212373 GCA_013398615.1 Brachypodius melanocephalos
CCCCCGCCCCGGAGCGACCGGAGGCTGCCGGGCGGTGCCGGGCCGTGCCGGGCCGGGCGGAGGCGGCGGCAGACAAAGGCGGGGCCCTACCTCGATGCAGAGGATCTTGGACCCGGCGGGCACCCACAGCACGGGCGGCCGCGGCCCCGGCGCCGGCACCTGCGGCAGCTGCATGGCCGGACCGGCCGGACCGCCGACTCCACCGAGGCGGTTCGGCTGAGCTCGGCTGCGCTCGGCTCCACCCGAGGCGGCTCGGCCGGACTCGGCTTAGCTCGGCTCCACTCGGCAAGGCCGGGCTCGACTGGGCTGGGTTCGGCAAGGCTCGGCTGAGTTCGGTTCGGCTCGGCTGGATTCGGCTCAGCTCGCGCAGCAGCGCGCGGGGGGCGGGGCACAGGGCGGGGCAGCCGCAGCCCCGCCGAACAGAACCGGGGCGGGGCCTCATTTGGGGTACGCCCACTACTAGCTGGACACGCCCCGGTTCCCGACACGACGAGGGCGGGGCCTGGCTGGGGCTGAGGGGCGAGGGTGGGAACACGGGGGGTGCGCAGATACAGGGGGTTAGCAGGTACAGGGGTGTGAGTACAGGCACAGGGGGCATGAGCAGGGAAGGCAGTGAGCACAGGTAGATGTGTGTGAGCAAGTACAGGGGGTGAGCACAGGTACAGGTGTGTGAATACACGTACAGGGGATGCATAGACACAAGGGGTGAGCACATGTACAAGTGGTATGAGCAGGTACAGGGTGTGTGAGCACAGGTATAGTTGTGTGAGTACAGGTACAAGGGGGTTACCACATGTACAGGAGGGATGCACAAGTATAGAGGGTTGTGCACAGGTAGAGGGGTTGTACATAAACACACAGGTGTGTGTGTGCGCACAAGCAGCAAGGTGTGCGCAGACACAGAGGTGTGTTCACAGGCACTCATAGGTGTGTACCCAAGCGTACACAAGTGCATACACATGGGTGTGCACAGGCACAGAAAGGGTGCTCAGGCACAGACAGGTGAGCGCATGCAGGTGTGAGCACTTTCACAGGGTGTGCTCAGACACGAATAGGTGAGCACACGTAGGTGTGAGCACCTGCATGGGCACAGGGGTGTGAACACAAGCCCACAGTCCTCTGCACTGCTGTGTGCACACACACATAGAGGGGTGGACACAGCCATGAGCCCCTGTGGGGCGTGTACCTGCACGTCCATGTGCAAACACGTGCTCACACACACCCCCCCCACAAGCTAGTGGCCATGGCAGCAGCCATACAGACAGGTGTGTGCCTAATGAGAACCCCCAGGCAGGGTCTGACCCTGGCCTCCTTTAGGGTGCCAAAGTGGGCTCTTAACTCTTGAACCTACTGGAGCATGGCCCTGCTGGTGATAGCACGGCTCAGGAAGCCACATCCCCACAAACCTCATCCCCCTCTGTCAGCTCCACACACACAGAGCAGGGATTGATATTCACGGGCCCCAGCTCTTTCCCCAGCCAACCCGCGGGCCTATTGATTTTTATTTAGGCGAATAATTAAATATTTATTTTCACTTTGTTAAGCTCGTGAGGTCGGAGCCCACAGAAAGCGCAACAGCATGCGGGCAGCTGGAAAATCGATGCCTTGGTTTGCGGCCGCTGGAAGTGGCTCCCGTGCCTTGGGGAGGTGTCACCAGCCCCTGCTCTGGCTCACCCCAATCCCCCGATGTCATTTAAGGCTTCCATGCCTTGGGGAGGTGTCACCAGGTGCTGCTCCACCTCAACTCAACCACCTCAGTGTCACTTAATTCTGCCATGCTTCAGGGAGGTGTCACCAGCCCCTGCCCCAACTCACCCCAACTCCCCGGTGTCACTTACCCCTGGCAGTGTCTTCTGCTCGTGCAGGGCACTCTGTGCCTTCAGTGCGGAGTCGCGGGCGCAGTAGGTGAGGAAGGCACAGCCTGTAGAGACAGGGAGATGGGATCAGTGTCTGGCCTGGTATTGCCACAGCGCCCTGAGCACACAGGGAGATGGTGGCACAACTGATATGGCACTGTAGTGTCACAGCATCCTGGCACAGTGATACCCAGCACCCCGGTACTGTGGCATTCAGCACCCCAGCACCATGGCACTTGATACCTTGGCATCCAGAACCCTGGTCCTGTGGCATCTGGCATCCTAGCACTCTGGCACCCTGGCACAGTGCTATCCAGAATCCCAGCAACCTGGCATGGTGGCACTCAGCACCTCAGCATCATGGCATCCAGCAACAAGCACCCTGATGATCTGGCACTGTGGCATCCACAGCTCAGCACCGTGGCATCCACTATCCCATCACACTGACACCCTGGCCACATGGCATGCAGCATCTTGGTACCCTGGTACTCTATGCCCAGATGGGCACACACAGAGTCACAGTTCACCCCCAGAACAGGGCAGAAGGTAGAGCAGCGGGATGAAGGAAGGAGCCAGGGATGAGCAGGCAGCACACTAGCGCTCTGGCCCCATCCCTGGGGAAAGCCACAGCCCAAGTCCTCCAGGAAGCAGATCTCCGGGCATCAAGGCTGTGCACCCTGTCTTGCCACCACACTTCTCCCAGCCTTAAGCACCCTCCTTGGGATGAGATTCATGTGGCAAAGACACTCCGGCCCCTTCAACATCATGGCGCTTTGGAAATCGGGAATACGCCTGGGGTGAGGTTTTCCCACGCTGACTCACACTGCCGAGCCACTTGCTCGCACAGAGCTGGCAGCATCGAGCGAGCCCTGGGGACAAGGTCTGGTCCTCTTGCCTCCATCTCTCGTGAAGCATTCCTGGTGCCTGTGCCACTGCCACATCGCTCCCTCCCTGAGGGCTCCCCCCTACTTTGCTGGGGTCACATCCAAAAGCATCTGAAAGTGATATTAAAACAGCAGCAAAACAGTTTCCCTTCAACAAAGTAAATATTTAATGAATAAAATTGACATTGATGCATTTTTAATATTGGCACAATTAAATCTGCCAGCTGATTAAGTATTAATAACTCTTAATAAGTACAATCAGCGTGCCTGGGAGAAGAGGGAGCATGGCGGCAGGGAGGGGGATGACGCGGGATGGGGTCCCTCGCCCGCCTTGGGGTGTTGGGGACATCTGCCCTCATGGTGAGCAAGGAGAGATCCCCCTGGATCAATACTCTCCCGCTGCAGGTGGGAAGGGGAGATCAGCACAGCAGCTCGCCTCAGTCCCGGAGCCATTTCCAGTGTTTACCATCTGTAATCATGGTGGCTTCCTGCTCTCTGCTCTTCTTTCTCTCATTTTTTTTCCCTGTTTTTCCTGCAGGCGACAATGTAGACGGTGCCTGGGCATTCTGGAGAAGTTCAGAGGGCTGGCACAGGAGCCGTTCTGCTCTGGAGGCTTGCCGGGAGGGAGGATGTCGTTCAAATTAGAGGAGCGCCCGCAATTAAATCACGCGGCTGGGACACAGACATTGAAGCCCGTGCTGGAGGAGGCCTGGAAGGGTGCAAATCCCATTGATCCAGACACACAAGCAGCTTCAGAGACACCTGGAGAAATGTTGGAGGCCACAGTGCCAAAAATGACAGAGTCCAGGAGGATGCCCCATAGCCCAAGGGCATTGACAAGGCAGCAACCACAAACATCGAATTTTGGCTTCCCAGAAAAGTCCCAGTGAAGCAGGTGCTGGCCGTGGCATGGGGGTTTGGTGACAGCTTGTGGCTCCTGTCTGGGTGACACCTGGGGTGCCTTTACCCTGCTCTGGTGCTGTACACCCCAGCTCTTGGGTGGGGGTTTCCGTGGAGACCTCAGCGATGCCTCAGTGACCCCCTCGGTGTGTCACTGCTCCAAGCGCCCGTGCGCCACATGCTGTGCCACAGCACCTGGGACACAGTGCAGACACGGTGTCCCCATCCACAGTGGGTGTCTGTAACTCATGGGTGCTCCAGCTCCAGGAGTGCACAAAACTCATGTGGGTGTGCTGATGCCAGACAGGTGTCCTCAAGCCAGGCAGATGTTCTAAAATCCATTGCAGTGCTCCCTGCCCTGTGATCTTCTGATCCCAGGGGTGCCCCCAAGCCAGACAGCAGAACCCTGACCCCCAGTGGGTGCTCCCCCTCTCCCTCAGGGGTACCCCAATCTTAGGAGGAGCCATGTATCCAAATGCTCCCTGCTGGGGTGTTCTCACCTCAGGGTGCTCTGCCTTCAACTTGGGGGTACCTTCACCGCAGGGGCTTCCCCTCCTTGGGGTGCCCCATACTTATGGGTAGCCTCCAGATGAAGGGTATCTCCACCTCAGGTGTAACTCAACAGAGGGGTGCCCCATATTTGGGTACCCCACCTCAGGTTGTCCCACCTTAGGGGTACCTCCATTTCAGGGGTACATCACCTCACAAATGGGGTACCCCCATCTCAGAGGTGCCCCATACCAGTGTCTCCAACCTCAGGCATACTTTCAGATCATGGTGCCCCCTCTCAAAGCATCCTATCTATACCTCAGGGTGCTCCACCTCAGGTTATTCCACCTCATGGGTGCCTCCACCTCAGGAATGTCCCATCTTAGAGGTACCTCTGTCTTGAGATGCTCCATCTCAGGATGTGCCACATGAGGGGTACCCTCATCTCAGGGCATCCCACCTCAGTGGTGGCCCACACTTAGATACCAAACCTCAGGCTGTCCCATCTGATGGGGAACCTGATTTCAGGGATGCCTTCACTTCAGGGATATCCTATCTCAGGCTGTGCCATATTAGGGGTGCCTCACACTTGGGTGCCTTTGCCTCAGGGTGTCCCACTTCGGGGATGTCTTCACACCCGGGATCCCCCTATACGCCACAGTGCTCCATCTCAGTTTATCCCACCACAGGGGTACCACAACTGAGGAGTCCCCACCCTCCAGGCATTCCACCTCAGGGCATCCCATCTGAGGGGTATCCCTTTGTCATGATGATCCATCTCAGGCTGTCCCACTTGAGGGGTATCTCACCTCAGGGGTATCCCACCTGAGGGGAAGGACCCCTCACCCGAGAGGTTCCCCCCTACCTCAGTTTGTGCTGCCTCACGGGTGGCCCATACTCAGGTTCCACATCTCAGTGATGTCCCACTGGAGGGGTCCCCCATCTCGGGATACTCCACCTCAGTGTCCTACCTCAGCAGTACCTCACTGAGGGTCCCCCCCGCCTCAGGGTGTCCCACCTAAGCAGTACGCCTCTGAGGGTCCCCTCTCACCTCAGGGCATCCCACCAGCGTGGTAATTCACTGAGGGTCCTCCCCCACCTCAGCCTGTCCCACCAGAGCAGCACCTCACTGGGGGACTGAGGGTCTCCCCCACGCCAGGGCGTCCCACCTCACCTCAGGACAGCCCCACATCTGGGTGTCCCACGTCAGGGCGTCCCACCCGGGGGGTGCCCCTGCCCGCCGCCCCCGCACCTTTGTGCATGCCGGTGAAGCGATCCTTGAGCACGGTGAGCTCGTAGATGCGGCCGAACTCCTCGAAGAGCGGCTTGAGGTCGCTCTCCTCCAGGTTGCGCGGAATCTGCCCCACGAACAGCTTGATGGCGTCGTGGTCCTTCATGGCGATGGCGCCGGGCGGGCGGCTCAGCCCGTTTACCCGGCCGCTGTTCGCGGTGCTGAACGCCGCCCCCGCCGCCTCACCCGCCGCCGCCGCCGCCGCCGCCGCCGCCGCCATGGCCCGTTCCGCGCCCCGCCCCGCCCGACCGGCACCGCTCGGCACCGCCCGGCACCGCTCGGCACTGCTCGGCTCGCCTCGGCACCGCTCGGCACCGCCCCGCTCGGCACCCCTCGGCTCGGCTCGGCTCGGCCCGCGCCCGCCAGAGGGCCCGTGACGTCAGCCAGACGGCCCCGCCCAGGGGCGCTGTATTAGCATAATGAGGGGGCGATGGCCAATCAGGACCGGGGGGCGGAAAGAGAGGCGGAGCACGGTCCGGCTCCGCCCACTGCTGCGCTCTGTTGGGCTGAACTCGAACCCCCGAGCCTCGTCACCCTCCCGCGTCCATCGCCCCCTCTGTCTCCCCATTCGGCCCCCATCACCCCCGTCATTACCAACACACCCCTCCGTGCCCCACCACCAGAATCTTTATCACCTCCCATCACCTCCCGGCATCCCCATCACCCCTATCATTCTCCATTACTCTTATCACCATCATCACCCCTATCACGAACATCATCCTCCTCACCCCCTATTACCTCCCATCATCCCTATCACCCCCACCACCTCCCATCACTTCCATGACTATCCCTCATCATCTCCATCATGCCCATCACCTCCTATGTCCCTCCCTTTCCCCCATCTCCCCATCACCCCCACCACCTCTATCCCTCTTTTGCCCCCATCATCCCCCCAACCCCACTTAGGGCTGGCCAAGGAGCTGAGCAGCCTCCCACCTTCCCCCCTGTAGTCCTTCAGTTGCCTCCTGACTTCGCCCCTCTCTGCTCCCCACCTCAGAGCAGGGTTTAAACACACAGAAGAGGCTTTAAAAGGGTCAATTTGAACACTTTGTTGAGTTTTTCACCTCTGTGGACCCCACACTGCCCCTGTTGCCTCCCTGGGCCTGCCCCAGAAGGGGGAGGAAGGGAGCACTTCCCTTCTGCATCCCATGTCACCCCGAAAGATCTGTAATTAGACTGAGCAGCTTTAATACCTGGTGTTGTCGTTAATTAATTAATTAGTCCCAAAGCAGCAGCCAGGTGCGGGGAGGCCTGGCTTCCCTGGCGCACTGCCTTGTGTGTGCAGGGGCTTGTGAGTGTGGGAAGGGGTGTGTGTGCAACTTTGTGTGTGAGCATGTGTGCAAGCATGTGCAAGTTTACACAAACATGTGCATGTGTGTTCAAGCATGTGCAAGCACATACAGGTGCTGCAAGAGTGCACGTGTGTCTAAGTGCAAGGGCATGCACAGCACATGTGGCTTCAGGCCCATATGTGAGTCTGGGCAATGACATGTGGGGGCATTTGCACACGTGTGCAAATGTGCATATGTGGGCAAGTGTGTACAGGAATGTTTGGGCTTGCAAGGACCCATAGGCACATGTGTGCAATGATCTACATGCACACGTGTGCAAGGACTCCCTAGGTCATGAGTGCAAGCGTGTGTGTACACAAGCGCAAGTATGTGCATGAGGGCAAGGCCATACACGCACATGTGTGCAAGGATGCATATGGACCGTGTGCAGGCATGTGCGCAAGTGTATGTATGCAAGGACCTATATGCACGTGTGCAAGTTTGCACATGAGTGCAAGGATTCACATGTGTGAGCAAGTGCATTTGTGAGTGCACACATGCAAGGGCCTTTAATGCACTTGTGTTCAACCACCTTTAGGCATGTGAGTCGACGAGTGGATGTGAGGGCCCAGAACCACGTGTGTCCAAGTGTGTGCATGTGTGCACAAGCACACACGCAATGCACACAATGCACAAGTGTTTACAAGCACACACACAATACATACCCAAGTATTTACAAGCACACTCACACTGCACACACGCTTACAAGCACACACCCAACGCACACACGTGTTTACAAGCGCACACACACACGATGCACACAGGTGCCCACCACTGCAAGCGTGTCCCAATAAACTCCCCTGGCTGGTGCCAGTGCCCATGGGTGGGTTTGGGACACGTGGAGCACAATCCTGCTGGAATCTGGGGGCTTAGCGGCTGCTCCTCACCGCCGCTTGGGTTTATTTTTAAACCCGTTGGCCCCGAGTGATTCACACGCTGCCTGTTCCCTGTTCCCTACTCCCCGGCAAGTTTTACACGACCAAAATAGATGTTCTGGAAGGAACGGGCCACCCAGCAAAGCCACGGCGGAGAAAGGAGGGTGCTTCCGGGATCCCAGCCCGTCTGAGGCTGGAAACGTCACTGAGCCACCTCCATGATGATGGTTTTGGGAAGATGCTGGTGCAGACACCCTGGGAAATGGGGTCACGGGTGATGTTTAACCTGGATCACAATACCAGGCTTCAGTGGAAGGTGCAATGTTGGGGGGTGCTCCATGAGTATCCCAAGCCCTGGGGTGGTCTCACACCTGGCTATGGGGGAAAGGGAGCACAGCAAGGCAGAAGGGCAGGTGGAATGAGGGCAAGGAGTTTGGACAGGGTGGTGAAGAGCCTCTCTTGCAGAGCATCGTTTGTGAGAACAGAACAACATTCTTGGGAACAGAACACCTTTCCCAGGGCCAGAGTCCTGCTTGCCCCAGCCCTGCTCCCTGCAGTGACAAAAGCATCAGCCAAGGTACCACTACTTTACAGCACATTGGGGAAAAAAAAAAAAAAAAAAAAAGAAAAAACCCTGACTTTCAAAAATAGGAGGCAGTAATAACTGTTAATTCACTATTTTTAATTTAAAGTTCAGTCATAAAAGGTTTCCAGCCATAACAGCACATCTCACTCACTTAAGACCAAGAAACACATACAACAGTCGCAGCCAGCCACGACTGCTCCCTGAGAGATTCCCTGCTTTCAGCTGAATGCCACTTCCAGCACAGCAGTCCCAACCATCAAAGGACAACAATCACACCTGTCCCAGTTCTATGGGACAGCAGTGCCACTGGTTTCTTCTCCAAGGAAAACACTATTGAAACCAACCCCTCTGGGTGGAGGAGATCTGGAGCTGAGCTTCTCACCCTGAGAATAACAGAGCAGGAGGAGGATGGGTCAATTGGCCAAATCCCAGGCAGAGGTGACAGCCTGAAGAACTGAACAGAGATTTCACCGTATCTGTGCACCATTCAGCAGATTTGTAAGGGCTCCTCAAAGAGGCTCCAGGGTGTCATCTGCTGAGAAGCCAGAGGAGGTGGCAGCAGCCAGGGTTTAGGGCAGCAGTGGGGGTTTGCAGGCCTGATTATCAGAGGAGAGAGGAGGGACAAGGACATGACCCCATAGCACAACATGACTGCAGAAGCAAACCCTGGGACAGCAGCAGAGACTAAGCAGAATTTATCCAGCTGAGCAAGCACCCTGCAAGCTCTGGAGCTGCCAGGACAATTCTTCTCCACCAGCACCTCTGGAACAAGCCCTACTCATCTCCTGCTAACCCATGCACGGGTCCCAATCCCCAGATGAGCAGGAATAGGCACCTTTTTCCTCTTTGGGGTCATTTATTTATAGATTTAAAGACATAAAAATAGAGAAAGAGGCAAAGAGTGCATGCCGAGGCAAAAGAAATGTTCATTTCAACAAAGCCAGCGCAGAAGGTGGGGTGGGAAGGAGCCCCTCTGCCCTTTTGACAGAGGGACATTCCTCCTGCATGCACAGAGATGGAGGACAGTGGGGTTCTCCCTTCAAACCCCATCAAATTCATGGTCACAGTATCCAACATAGAGAGGCTGTGCCCGGACACCACGCCTGGGAAGAGAAAAGAAGGATGGTGTCAGGGAGAGGGCACAGGTTTGAGGGCTTCCAGTGGCACAGGGTGGCCATGGGTGCCCCATTTCAGGTGTGACAAGGAGGGAGTGGTTTTCACTCTGTGCTTATAAACTCAGTCTTTTGCTCATGTGTGGGAGCATGGGGTGAGGACAGGTTTCCTGGGAAGCTGGTGCTGCAGGAGGAGTGGCAAGAGTTGACAAGTCCCCTCCTTCCTCAGCACAAAGCCCTCTCCTCGCCAGAGCCACCAGCCTACGCCAGCAGCAGGAGCGCTCTTCTAGTGCTGCACAAAGCAAGCTCTGCCCACGCACAGGCTGCAGAAAAACCAGGGATTTCCAGAGGAACAAGGGTCATTCTGCAGCAGGGCAAACCCTTCTCCCCCACTGCCCTCCCAGGGCTGAGCTCAGAGCAGCTGTCCCAGGGTGGTTACCCAAGCAGGGTGCAGCGGAACTCCGCCAGCCGGGCGTACGCGTCTTCCACGTCCCTCACAGTCTCATTACTCCACAGCCTCTCAGCTACAGCCCCACCTCTCGGCCTTTAAGACAAGGGACAGGCAGTCAGGACAGGGGGGAGCTCAAAAGTTTCTCAGGTGAAGCCCTGAACTCCCAAACATTTTCCTGACCAGTGTCCTTCCACACACAAAGGCTTCAGAGTATCCCAAGATCTATTCCTGGACACATGCCCATCAAAAGCAGAGCAGGGTGACAGGACAGACGGGTGTTGAACACAACCTGGTTGCAGCAGCAGGTTGTTACAGCCTTGCAAACTCTCATTTCAGCCTCAGTGAAGCTGTTACCAGCACAGAGGTGACAGAGACAGGCACCACAGGCAGACCAAACCCACGAGTTCAGCACACGACACTCAGGGGGCAAAGAAAAGGGATGCAAGCCTGGACTCACACAGCTCAAGTGACCTCCCTGTGGCCTCCCTTACCAGAGCCTGGGGGTCAGGTTGGTGACATCCACATATTCACCCCACATGCAGGCCTCGCCACCCATCACCAGGGCCTTCTGCTCAGCGCTGCCTGTGGAGGGGACAGCAAAACAGTCAGTTTTGGCACTACATCTGAGTGCTAAGCCAGCTGCCATGCAGAAAGTGGACACAAGGGACACACCTTCAAAGCTCAAGGGCTCCACCTTATAGGCTTCTATCCAGTCCTGCCCGTAGGAGATGCGGTTGAGGTACCAGGGTGCAGAGAGCAGAGCCTGGTAGCCAGCCCTGGTGACATTGGCCATCTCGTTCAGGTACTGCTTGTTGTTATCCTTCCACACGTGGATGATGGTGTCAGGCCTCAGCTGAGGAGCACAGGTGAACATGATGCAGGGGATCAGTGCTGTGATAGAAGCTGCCCCTCCGAGCAGAGTGCCCTGACCCCTCCACACCCCCAAAAGGAAGCTGAAGCAAACTTGGGCTTGATTTTTGAGCCACTTCCCATCTGGTTTGCAGCTGAAACAAAAGGAGGGATAAGGCCATTTGCAGAGTGTCCTGGTCAGGGTAAAAACCTGCATCCTAGAGGGAGCAGAGCATTGGCAGCAGTGACAAAGCCATGATGAGGGCAGCACCATCTTGAGATTGACCCCAGTCCCATTACAGAGTAACCCCCACCAGCCCCAGTATGGCCCCCCAAGAGCGCACCAGCGTGTCAGACTGGGGTGCTGGCACTGTTCACCCCAGTATGGCCCCCCTAGAGCACACCAGTGTGTCAGACTGGGGTGCTGGCACTGTTCACCCCAGTACAGCCCCCCAGAGCACACCAGTGTGTCAGACTGGGGTGCTGGCACTGTTCACCCCAGTACAGCCCCCCAGAGCACACCAGCGTGTCAGGCTGGGGTGCTGGCACTGCTCACCCCAGTGTGGCCCTCCCAGAGCACATCAGTGTGTCAGGCTGGGGTGCTGGCACTGTTCACCCCGGTATGACCCCCCTAGAGCACACCACTGTGTCAGGCTGGGGTGCTGGCACTGTTCACCCCAGCACAGGCAGATCTCACCTTTACGTCATTGTCGAACACCTCCTGCCACACAATATAACCTTTGCCAAGGGAAGAGACAATGTCCAGAAGCCTGGAGTGGGAAAAATACCAAGTTCTGGGTGATCCCACTGATCCCCTCTTTGATGGTCACATATACCAAAGGAGCAGCACAGATACTCCCAACATCCTCAGCAGGATGTGGAGGTGCTTCTGAAGGGAGGGAGCATAGCCGCTTATGGGGCTTCTTTCTCCTCAATCCCAGGCTTTTTTTGTGGTCAATCTCCCACTAAAATGTCCCTTTTGGGGTCAGGGAGATATGACCAATGGGGATGCTCCCGAAAAGGAGATCTGGTATTCCCAAGACAGAAGACATCTGAGCTGGTCACACAGTGCAGCTGCAGGCCCTGGATGCCCTGTCCTTACCTCTGGATGTAGAAAGACTCTAATTTTTTGTAATCTTCCCCAAAGCCCATCTCCACCATGAAAGCACGGATTTCTGGATTGGATTTCCTGTGCACCAAAGAGAAGGAATAAAACCATTGCAACCTGAGCTCTGGAGTAAGGCCAAGGCATGATCAAGTCCCTCCCACATCAGTCCAAGGCTTGCTCCGGTATTCCAGAGCTGTGGCTAGACCAGCACCCTACATCCAGCATCACCATGAGCAGAAAAATCCCAAAAATCCCAAGCACCACCCCTACCCCTGGCCTGGGAGAGCAGGATACCAAAGATCATGACCAAGAAGCAATGGGCTGGGACTCCAATCCCAAATACTTACCCCCCAGTCCCCATCCAGACTGATTTCAGACTCACCAGCACGTGAAGTCTACCTCATCGCCACCAAGGTGGAGAAAGAAGTCTGGGAACACAGTGCTGACCTCTTGGAACAAACTGGCCACAAACTGGTAGGTGCTGTTAACAATGGGGTTGATGGGCCCATAGGCTCCAGAAGGAGTCTTGCCCATATAGCAGGGAGTCAGGAGGCCTGGAGCACCTGATGATAACAAATGCAGGATGGTGAGGAATGGGCAAAGTGTGATCATGTCATCCTCTGCAACGCCCCTCAGCACAGCTCAGGGCCTGTCAGGGGACAGGGAAGGAGGGACAGCCACAGTTCCAGCTGTGACCACACACATGGTGAATTCTAACATGGGCCTTGGCATTTGAAGGCAAGAGGAAGGAGAGAAAAAAACAATGGAATGTTTTCCTGGAGCTTCTTGCACTTCTAGACATAGAAAAGGAGGTGGAGTCCCTGGAGCAGAGAGCGGTGTGTCAGGACTGGGACACAGGTGAAGCAGAGCAAGGAAGCTCAGCTGTACCCTCAATTAAACACAAGATCCTTGCAATAAGCTGTGGTGTTAGTTTAGGCAGAGCAGATGTTCCCACAAAAAAAACCATCCAGCTCGGGCCCAAGAAAAGATGGAAAAGTTTCCCTTTGAATTTTGCTCTAGAAGTTGGACCACTGGGTCCCACATCCCCCAAATAATGGTTTGCTCCTTATCAAAACCTTGTGGGACACTGCTGCCCACACCGAGCTTTTAGGGCCCAGATTGCAGCGCCCATTCCTGCCCCTGGGACAACTCCAACGCTCCTCAGAGCAGCAGCAGGCAGGGTCTGCTCCTCACCTGGCCCCCAGGAGAGGGTGTGTCCGGGGGTGTCGAACTCAGCGATGACTCTGATGCCACGCAGCCGGGCATACTCGATCACAGTGCGCACATCGCTGGCTGTGTACACGTGGGTCATGGCATTGAAGGCTCCCTGGAACACGGGAAAGCTCAGGACCTTGCTCAGGAGCAGAGGCAGGGATCTGCTCACCTGAGCTGGGCATCACATGGTGATCATTACCTTCTTGCTGAGCTCTGGGAACGTGGAGCTCTCATATGGGAAAGATGGGTCATCCACAATGTGCCAGTGAAACACATTGAACTTGTTGTAAGCCATGACGTCCTGGGAAGGAACAGGGACAAAGATGAACATGCCCCATCCCTTCTCAAAGGTCATCCAGCTTGCCATAGATAGAGGACAAGGTCCTCCAGCTCCAGAAGGACAAGGCAGAGTCCCTAAATGCTCCCCAGGATTCAAGAAGGATTCAAACACCTCTCTCTAAACACAAAAAGCTGCACAGGGCCAGGAATACTGCTGAGTAAAGCCCCTGTTCTCCCTGTAACTGAGCCACTGGTGGAGACCTGGAAGTTAAATTCTGCTTGGGATGAGCACAGAACCACCACCCACCCTTGCCAATGTTTTCCCTTGCCTTAGAAACAACTCAAACTTGAGGAGTAACCCGGTCTGCAGGAATCCAAAATACCTCAGGGTTTTCTTTTTAACAAAAGCAGCTGAGAAATCACTCAAACAAGGGAGCTCAGTTATCACAGGGGAAGGGACACGCAATTAAACCATCTCATCTCCCAGCACAGGTCCCCTACCAGAGTTTCCAGGATGGCTCTCAGAGGCAGGTAGTGACGAGAGGTGTCCAGCAACAATCCCCGGTGAGGGAAGCGGGGAAAGTCCACGATTTCTGTCTCATTGATGTAGTACTGCGCACACATGACACAAGGAAGACATGAGCAGGATGTTGAGCAAATGGCTATTAGCAAGAGACATTGAGGGCCACCACTGTCCCCAGGGTTGGCAGGACAGAGGTGCCCTCATTGCCCAGAGTGCAAATTCTCCAGAAACAGCTGCAGCACTTCTTTACCCACTCAGAAGACCGGGATTTGGCTGGATCCATGAATTTACACTTGGCCCTTGGCAAGGCTGTGACAACTCATCCCAAGCATCCCAGCAACCCTCAACCTGTCTCCATGGAGGCAGAGGCACTATGGAGAGCTGCCTGCCCCCACGGGATGAGGCCAGGACTCACTGTGCCATTCTCGTCTCTCCCAATAAGCTGGCTGAATGTTTCCAAGCCTGCAAGAAAACACACAGCCCCTTTCTCAGCACAGACACCCCCAAAGGAGCAGAGCTCAATTAACAAAAGAAGTCTACGGAAAGAGAGAGGCACCATGAGACATCCTCACAGGCCTGAGGAGAGAGAGCGGAAACGCCCTGTGGGAAACGCAGCTCACCTCGGAGAGCTCCCCAGATGGTTTCTGCTGAGAGCAGCATGGAGCCCTTGGAGACAGACAGCGTATCTGAAACACAGCATCAGGGGTGTACCACATGGCCACAACAGCCCTCGGCAGGGGTCAGATGCAGAACTGCACCCCAGGATCCCAGAGGATGGAATTTTGGCCCTCCCTTGCTGTTTTAAACCTCTTCCCACTGCTTTATCAGCACCCTTGGGTATGTCCTTCCTGCCCTGCCCCAACGTCTCAAGAGAAGGGAATTGGTGCCCTCTCCAAATCCAAGGGTAACTGCACAGCGCTACTTTCCAGTGACAGGTACAGAAACAGCCATGTTTCCTCCTGCTCCCAACCCTGGCACTTACAGCTCTCCTTGGAGTCCAGGCTGGGAAACCCATCACAGCCTGGAGCAGAAACATAGATGAGAAGCTTGGTGCAGGGTGTTTCCCAGGATGGCTCATTCTCTGCAAAAGGACACAGACCATGCACATCAATGCCATCCCAGCTTTTTCCCTGCTTCCAAACCCACCACCATCCTCCCAGCCCAGTTAGGGATGGTATGGGGATACACAAAACAGAAAGTCAAACAGATTTAATTGACATAGCTAGCTTGATAACCAGAATGCCATGGCGGGAACAAACAGAACTTTGAAGATTACAGAAGATGGGATTAAACCTGCTTATGGGAAACAGGAGATTCAATCAATTTTCTGCAAGCAAAAAATGTTGTAAAATGTATGAGTTGTCTATGTAATTTGTAACCTTATTGTTGTAGTAGAAAATTATTAATCTTCCTAAAATGGTATATAAGCTTTGGGAAAATCTCAGTAGTATCGAATTCTGATCACCGAATCAGTCTTCCCATCCCTCTATCAATCGTCAGTAGGACGGAGGCAGAAACAGGCACTGTTCCTGCACCCCAAAACAGACACCACAGTGCTCAGCAGGGGCTAATTTCAACACAGCCAACAGGGAAAACATGAGCTGAACCCAGCCTGTAAGGAAGCCCATAGGGAAGCTTAAAGGAGCACAGAAGAGAGGAGAAACATCAGAATATGGACTAGCAGCAGTTCCCGAGGCTTCCTGGAGACCAGCCCTGGCTCTTAAGCTACAGCCATGACTAGTCAAAGCTTCTCCAGGAGGGTGAAGAGCTTCTTGTTTCCAAGTTCTCCCAGCACTGGAAAAAAGTACAAGCCCAAGAGCTCTGCCCTACCCAAACCTCTTGAAAAAGAGCAAAGAAAACCTTTTTTAAAGTGTGGAGAATGAATCTGCTAAACTGGGCTGAGTTAGAGGCAATCAAAAGGTCTCACCCAGCTCAGAAAAGCTCCCGACTGACTTAACCATCTGCAGAGCAGGTCCCAGGTGTAGCAGCCAGAGAAAAGGATTTAGTCACATTTAGACCTCTAGCAAGAGCTCTGGGCACACTTCCCTAACTGAAGAAGGATGCACAAGCCCAAATCTCCACTTGAGTCACTCCCCCATTCCAAAAGAATATTCAACCTTCGCTGGGATGCAACTGACTTATAGCAGTCAGTTGCCAGGAGGAGCATGGGGTAGCAGGGTAGGACCCTGCTCATCCCAGCCAAAGTACATGCCTACACATCCCCACAGCATTCCCAGGAACAGCCAATGCTCAATTAGGTCAATGAAAATAAAGAGCTCGGCTTTGAATGAGCCAAGAGCACCAAGAAGTTTCCAGAGAGACTGTGGCATTGCCAGTATTTCAGGGAAATGCAGAGAACTTCTGCTCCACAGCTCACAGAAATCTCGTTTCTCCACGAAGGGATGACGAAACCTCTGCGGAGAGAAGGAAAACAGCTTGAAGCCAGCCCTGTTTTGAGCTTTCCTCTCGGTTGCAGACAAGCTGGTAGCCAAGGCAACCTCACAGATGTGCAAGCAGCACAGCAAGACCTGCTCCCCCTGCTCGGGAAGGCGGCAGTTCACCAGGAACAGCCACTCTCAGGCCTGTGAACACTCACCCTGCTGAGGAGCCCCGCAGAACTGGTCCCACCACCACACACCACGTTTGAACCTGCTTGGTGAGGCACTTCCCAACCCAAACACAGCATCCTAGGCCAAGGTGCAGACAGCCACCATCACCACCACACCTGCAAGGCAGTGCAGCCAGAAAAGGGTTTCTGACATTTATTTCCTCTATTAATATAAATTATTTCCTTTCATCCAGGGTTTCCACTGCCTGTTCTCACTAATCACTCATGTGGAAAAAAAGACCAAAACAAAATGAAGGCAAAGAGGGGGGAAAAGGCTTTAAAATAATTTGTGCAGTTTGAGCACCATAAAGCAGGGCATATGGAAAGTGATGAGTGTGAGCTGGATCTTGTGATCACAATGTTGCTCCAAGTGATTTGATGGTCACATTTCCCCTCTGAGTGGAACAGGAGAGTGTGAATAATTAGATCAGCTGTTTTTAGTTCCTAGCAGCAAAAGAGAACCAAGAGGAGTTTTTTTAGCTCCCAAATCAAAATTTATTTCTATTGCTACTCACAAGAGCCGAAGAAATAAAATAAGCCAAAGGGTTCTCTGTTTCAAACCTGCTTCTTTCAAAGCATGATGTACTCAAGACAAAGCCAAGCGGCTTCCAACACCGCCACCCTTCCCTGCTTTGATCAGCAGTGACAGAGTTCACACTGACATTTAAAACACTTGGGAGCAGAGTTACTACCTCTTTTTGATGAATGAAGTGCTTCATATTCCCTGGATATAGCACTTCAGGCTGCAGCAGACCCACGCAGCTTACTGAGCATCCCTGCACGTCAGCTCCACAGCCAAGAGATTTCCTGCAGCTCATCCCAGACAAGCAATGAGTGCTACCATGAAGAAGTCTGGGTTCAATACATCTTTAGACCCTGTCCCAAAGCAAACCCAGACTCTCAGAGCTTTTGCCTTTCCTAACCTTACCCTACAATTTCAGGATGAATCCCAGGAGCTAATCTCTCTCTGGCAGAAAAGCCATACTGCCTCGGGACTTTTAGCAGCCCCACTTTGGCTGAGGTGCCCCGTGGCACAAATACGTACTTGTAAGAACACACACAAAGCAGCAAGCCTTTCCTCAAGGTGAGACCTCATGCAGGACTCCAAGAGCTGCAGCCAAGACTTAGCAGTAACCCTGAAGCAGGAATGGTTGCAAGACCAGGAGCAGCTCTCCCCGCAGCCACAAGAGAAGAAAGCAAAATGAAGCAATGGGGAGCTGTAACACTATCCGGAGGAAGTAAAAAATGAGATGGAGAAAAACCCTTGACAGCAAGAGCCTAAATCCTGGCAGGAATACAACTAACGCTGTGCCAAACTCGATTAGATTTCTTCTGTACATGCTATAGGCATTGCCCTCCAAAACCCAACCCATCGCTGCCCTTGCCACCAGACTCCATCCAAGCCACAACTCCCACCCCACCTGCCGCCGCAGAACTGAGGGGAGGCAGACGGCCACCAAACCCTGTGGTCTGACCCCCAAATTAGCCAAGGTGTGGAAGAGGCTGTTAAGCTCAAAGCTACGGAGAGAAGGGTCAGCGCCTGCCGCGGCCCTCACCGGTGGGACGGCCGAAGAGCAGCGGCCAGTACCGCTGGAAGGCGGCGTCCAGCACGGCGCAGCCGGGCCCCACGGCCGAGCCGTCCGCCACGGCGAAGCGGAACCGGCGAGCCGGCACCGGGCAGCGACCGCCGCCGGGCGGGGAGCTCTGGGCTTGGGGCTGCGGCCACACGGCCCCCGCCGGCCCCGGCAGCAGCGCCAGCAGCAGTGGCAGCAGCCACGGCTGCAGCACCCGCGACGCCGCCATGTCGCGCCCGAGCCTGAGGGAGGCGGCACCGCCAGGCAGCGGGGGGCCGGGCGGCCGCGAAATGGCAGCTCGGGCCCGCCCCCACGGCGCCTCCAGCGCTGCCCCCTCGCCTCGCAGCCTCTTGCGATAGTCCATAGTCGCCTCGTTCTCTTCAATTAAAGCACTCAAACCCTTCCAGCTCCCCACCGAAGGTAATTTCTGCCCCAGCCCTCAGGCTTTACAGCCCGCTCCCCTCCCCCCCCGCCATGCTTTCTGCCGTCAGGGAGCCTCAGCAGCCTGCCTCGGGGTTTGAGGAGATTAATAGTTTAAAACACGTATTTCACCCGTGCTGCTTTCGTGGAATCGTGTAGTGTTTTGGGTTGGAAGGGATCTTAAAGACCATTTAATTCCACCCCCTGCCATAAGCAGGGACACCTTCCTCTATCCCACATTGGTCCAAGCCCTGTGTCCAACCTGGCCTTGCATAATCCAGGGATTCAGGGCAGCCACAGCTTTTCGGGGCAACCCATGCCAAGGCCTCACTACCCTCATTGTAAATAAATTCTTCCATATACCTAACCTAACTAGACCCTCTTTCAGTTTAAAACCAGCACTCCTTGCCCGTGCTTTGGATCCACCTTGGGTTTGGGCATCTTCTGTTGGTGCTGTGTATTTTTATGAGTAACACTGTATATATCTCACCCTTTGCACAGGTTTCCAAGGATATTTTATATGTGGCTAGTGAAATATGAATCGAGTTGTACAAATAAAAGGGGCTTTATCCCATGGTGGATCCTCACAGTGAAATATTGCAGGGATGCTTTCCATGCAGAGCTTGGCTTTCCAAGGAAAGCCTTAACCTCAGATGAACTTTATTCAATTTTGCTTCCTCCCTCCAGGTCTGCTTTCCTTAGCAATCCGCAACTCAAATAAGGGCCTTAAGCCCAGGTCTTACCCATCTAATTGCCAGCACAAACCTACAAGGGAACCCACTCCATCAAATTATTAAAAACCTGTTGTCCCAGAAAACTCCAAGGTATCAGGAGTGCTGGGAGACAAGCCAGAGGCATGGGAGCAAGCAGGAAATTAAACAAGTGGCACAGGAGAAAGCAAGACAAGGGAAATGGCCCCATCACACAATAGGAAAAACCACCCTGTGTGAGCAGGACATAACTATGGAAAGGCGTGGTGGGAAATGTAAGGGATTGTCCCTCATGAGAGCAGTGTAGAGAGAGTAGGACCAACAGGAAAAAAAATTTGTAAAAAGAAACCTCAAGAAACTTGCTGTCAAAGGTTAGAACAGCACCAGCACAGAGCTAGGGACTGATGGGCAAAGAAAGAGCTGGGAAGACAGGGACAGGTTTCAGTGGGGCTGGAGAGAGATGGAGGGAGGTACTCTCCAATGATAAAGGAGGCTGTGAGGTTCCAGTGAAGCTCTTGTGGGTGGCGTTGAGGTGAAAAATTTGTGGGAAGACTAGGCACTGGGAGGAGATCACAGTCAGGTTTGGGTCTAAATGGGATTGTGGAAATTTATTGAGATTAGTGAAAATTAATAGGGGGCTCACAGTGGGGGAAAGGCAGGGAGGGGACTTAGGATCACCTAGAGGTAGAGAAGCTGGGGTCCATCAGGAAAGGGGTCAAAGAGAGCCAAATGGTGTTGCCATGAGCTCAGCACTTACACAGCACTGCATCTTTCTTTTCCAGACGTGTAAAATTGCAAAGTCCACCTAATGGGAAAGTCAGCCAGGAGCCAAGGACAGAGGCACAGCCTTACCAGGTTGGTGTACCTCCACAGCCAGGCTAACAGAGCACAGGGGTGGACCAACAGCCCAGGTATCACCCAGAGAATTAAAGGCACCAAGTCAAGTCCAACATCAGTCTAGGAATACCTAGGAGCAGCTACACTCACAGGAGAGATCAGGAAGAATTGGTTGCCTGGACCTCAGATCAAATGAAGTTTACGGAGTTCATGTATGGAGGTCCGAAGAGAGGCTGATTGGGGCAATTAAAGTCTGTTGGTTCCCTCAGGCTCCTGACAACCCTCCCTTGTTTTCCCTACAGAGGTGGCAGGACCCAAATTCAACACAATGGCACGTGCCAGGCTGTTTACTCACTATTTTTCCAGGATTTTGTGGCCCTTGTCTATCTCTGTCCTCATCACAAAACAGGAAGGGAGAACATCTGTATTCCAGGCTGTATCAGACCTCTGGGAAACTGGCCCCTGTCATTCCTTGTGTTCAGGTTTCCTGCTGCCAGTCTACATAAAGCCTCTGTGGTCTTGAGCTGGGTTTGTTGCTTTTCCCTGTGCAAACTTCTGGAGCATCAGCTGTTGCCACCATTTTCTGACTATATTTGATTGATTCCGGTATCTCTGGACTTGTCCTCAAGTAGTTTCACTGTATTAAAATTCCAGTGGAAGGAAAGACACCCCAAACAAGCCAATTTGTTGCTGTCTTGCATCGGGCAATGTCAGGACTGCGCTTCCCAGCGCATGAGACAGAACTGTGGGAGTGCCCTGGCTTGAGGCGAATTCTCATTTCAGCCTGGGGAGGGTGGCATGTTTGCCAGCTTATATAAAGCATTTTGATCAGAGCTTTCAGTCCAAATATTCCAGTCTTTCTACAGATTCAGTTGCTGATGCTATTTTAGGGGACCTGATGTCTCTGGGGGATGACTCATTGAAGTTCATCTGTAGCTGGCCAGCATTAATCCAGACTAACAGTCTGATTTTCATATGTTTCTTTACATAAGAAAACAGCTTAAGCCTGTGTTTAACTGTGGAGCTTGATTGAAAGAACCTGGTTTACACTCTGTCCTGCGGCAGGCACAAAGCTTCAGCAGCCCAAAGCTGCTGCTGCTGTTCAGTAGCCCTTCAACAGACCAGCTTGTGGGCTCAGAGCGTATCTGTAGGGTGATGTAACCACCTGGGAAGCCTTTTCCAAGGTAGTGCAGTTCCTTTTCCAAGGAACACGCAGAGACTGAACTCAAGGCCGTGCTGTACTGGCTCAGGTGACATGCGTGGTAGTAGTACCTACAAACCCCTCTTATCATCTCTCTGATGCAAAAGCTGGGACTTGCTGGGGAACTGCAAAGAACTGCTGTGCCAGGACATTTCTGGATTACCTGCTTGCTGAAGACAATGAATTTGGTAGCAATCCAAATTAATTATTCTAATATAAATTGTTATGAAAACTGGCTGGTATCACATTTGAGTCTTTCTGGTTTTTTTGCCTTTGGGGCATGAAGGTGGCCTTTGAGCTATCAGTGCAGTTGTACCACAGCATTTTTAAAAGAAATAAATCCATTTTTTTGTGCCTAACTCCCTATAATGTTGACTGCTTCTGCATTTAACCAAGAGGGTTCTTTGCACACAGATTCTTACTCTGATGAGAAGTGTCTGAGCCAGTAAAGTGGGAATGGAGAAATCCATTCATGAACACCTTCACAGGGCATGACTTTTCTATTTGCTTTGCCCTTTGAGCCAACACTGTCTAGGAAAATTGCTCCTGTGTGAAGCAGCTCTCAGCTCAAGGGACCTGCTGGTGGTGTGGCTGGAAGAGGGCTTTGGAAAACACAGATCATCTCCTAGAAGTACCTATAAGATTTCTAACTTGAACTTTGGCATCTCAGAGCCTTTCTGGGCAAAACTACTGTCTCCATATGCTTGCTTACTGTCACTTTAATCCTTGGTAAAATAAGGATGAGATTTGGACTGCAAGCACAAGGGTTGCAGGGTTGAAGCGTCCTTACGTGTGGTGGTGATCTGGAGGGAGTGTGGTCAGTATGTGCCAGGTGTTTTCAGGTGTGGACCCTCCTGTTGCACATCTTTGTATTTCAGGGATGATGTTGCTTGTCATCAACAGAGGGGTGCTCACATTTAAACAGCCAGCAGGAGCCCCCAGAGACATTTGGTGGAGATTTAGCATGTGCACGAAGAAGATCTTAAACGTGAGATGCTAAATTCACATGCAGGGTATTTTCAAGCTCTAGCAACTCAGCCCGTGAGGAACCTTGATGTTTTGGGGGGCCAAAGCAGGCTGGTGTATGGCAGGATGCTTTTGGAGCCACGGCGATGCATTCCAGTGCTTTTCAAAGCACAGGATTACTCATTTCCATACCTTCCCACCTAGACCACCACTTATCTATGCTGCCGTTTAGCAGGTGCACGTGCTGAATGAATTTCTCTGCAAAGATTGGGTTTAACAGAAGGGACCTTTTCAGCTGGGAGAGCAAGTGTGAGGGAAGTGAGGCCTGGGAGACTTGGAGTGAGCAGGCAGCAGTGAGGAGAAATATTTCAACAGTTATGAGCTTTAGAGTGGAGTTTAAAGCAAAAAGCTTGAAGTGAGACATGTAATCAGTGTGGAGGATTTGGGGTCCTGACTCGAGCTCAGCCTGGTGGTGTTTCCACTGTTGATGTTATTACAGAACTTTTTTTATTCTGGGTTATCTCCAGCTCACACAGCTTTGAGGTGGTGATCCAAGGGGCTGCTCAGCCCATGCTTATGGTTGAGGTTGCTAAGGAGTGTGTAGACATGCAAAATCAAACCCTAGGCATTGAGAAATCTTCTGGATTTCGTTTCTGCCAGAGTGGGAACTCTGTATGTCTCTGGTGATGAAGAAGAAAGGCTTTTTCCAGAGATCCTGCCAGCTTAAAGGAAGACAGGAGCAGGAAAGAGTCTGGGTGGGATGGGAGGTTCACCCTGAATCTGCAGGCGGTTTGTGGTGTGGGGCACCAGCACTTTCACAGCATTTTGGTATCACGAATCAGGGCTTATCACGAGAAGATGCTGCAAGTTCTTGCGGAGGCTGAGTACATGTGGCTGCTGTCCCTGGCTGCTCCCAGTCATGACTGTGGGGCTGAGCTGGAATCAATCAGAACCTGTGGATGCGCCGTGACAAACTCCCTGTGCCCAGAGGCGATGCTCTCATAAATTCTGTAAGCATGTGCTTAACTTTGGGGAGCAAGGTGATTGCAAGGCAATATTTTATTCTTGTCAGCTTCAGTGTTAACAGTTACCAGAATCACTTGGGTAATTAAGCTCTTGCAAGAATAAAGTGAAAAAGCACCAGGTGTCTATGGAGATCTAAATCATTTTTCAGAGTGGGCAGAAGAGCAGTTTTTGGCTTTCCTCAGCAGCTAGAGTCCTAAAATCCTCAGAGACAGCGCAGATCCTCTCCAAATGAACTAAAGGAAGCAGCCCTGCTTTTCTCAGGTACCTTTTGCCAACCACCTACAAGAAGCTGGTGGGTGACCAGGGCTTTGTATGTGATCATTGGCTGGAAATGTCAAAATAAAGAAAGGCCTTTTGCAAAAGGCATGGCTAAAATTTTATTCCAATGAGTATTTTTGAGATGTATTAGTGTAACTGTTGCTGGAGTAACCGGCTGCAAAGTGCTGATCCCTGTCTTGCAGTTGGGAAAGATAAGGCTGGAACTGTAGAAGGTGAACTGGTTTCCTTTATCTGTGGGATATCATTGGGAAGATCCCATCACTGTTTATAAATATTTATTACTGGGATCATAGAACCATCATAGCATGGTTTGGGTAGAAAGGTAGGTCCCTACTTCTAAAGATCATCTTGTTCTACCACTTGCCATGGATGCTTTCCTCTATCCCACGGTGCTCCAAGCCCCATCCAACCTGGTCTTGAACAGTTCCAGGGATCCAGGGGCAACCACAGCTGCTCTGGGCAACCTGTGCCAGGGTCTCACCACCCTCACAGGGAAGAATTTCACTCCAATATTCTATCTAACCCTGCCTCTGGCAGTGGGAAGCCATTCCCTGTGTCCTGTCCCTCCATCCCTTGTCCCAAGTCCCTCTCCAGCTCTCCTGGAGCGCCTTTAGGCACTGGCAGGGGCTCAGAGGTTTCCCTGGGGCCTTGTCTTGTCCAGGTGAACATCCCCAGCCAGCTCTCCCAGTCTGGCTCCAGAACCTCCTCTCTCTGGGCTCTGTGCAAGGCTCCAGGCTGAACTCTGCAGCCTTGGCCAGGGCCAGGACAGGGCTGTGGGGAGGTTTTCGGAAAACCTGGAGATGGCCAGTCCCTGCCCCCAGGAACAGCTGCTTCCCAAACATGCTCCTATGTCTGTCCCTGAGGGGAAGGTCAACTCAGCTAAGGTTTTTTTTATCCAAAGCTGCCAATATCCAATAAAGCCAAACCCCACTGTTTGGTCAGTGCCTTTCTTGGAGTGCCATGGGCAGATGAGCAGCCCCAAAATGGCTTGTGTCTTGTCATTGTTGGCCAGGAGCTGGGCATGTCACCAGCTGGGCAGGACTAGCTCAGAGTCCCAAGGGGGTGACACACAGTCCCCCTTGGGGATGAAGCATGAGTAAGGACCTGGAACAATCCCCTGAGCTCACACGTGACGTGTGAGGTAGGACCAACCTGGCAGATGTCCAGATGGTGCATCTGGAACTGAACCAAGTCAGGGCTACTAACATTTATGTAGGGCAGGATGATTACAGCTCTGGCCTTTGCAATTCTCCCTAAGTTAGGTAATTAGAGAACCGGCTTTATGGACTAGGTAGCATGGCATGAGGCAATGTGCATGCCCAGGCCACACCCCCTTTGTGCTCCTGATCTGGGCAGAGCAGAGCTCAGGGAGCTGCCTGTGTGTCTGAAGATACTGCTGGGTACCCGCCGAGGGTTCTAGAGACATCTGCCAGGCCATGGACACCTAATCTCCCCTGATCCCCGAGGGCACCTCCATGTATAAACCCCTGTCCCTGTGGCCATCATTATGCTATATTGCATCAGGAAATAAACACCTTTTGGGATGCAGCTTCTAATTTTTTTCCTGTTTCACAAGGGATTTGTATGAGACAAAAGCAGGAAGCAGGATCCTGCTGCATCTGATGACTCCTGTCCCAAAGAGCTGATGAAATTTGTCACACCTACACCACATACTGCCCTGATGAGTCTCATCTTTATCCGGGCAGAGTGGGTGAATAACATCACCACATCCGAATGGCCCCATTTCACCCCGGGAAGAAATTATTCCTCAGGGCATGAGGAAGTGGTAGGTGAGCACCAGTAGGAGAAGGTGGCCCTGCAGCCCTCCCAGGCTGTGCCAGGCTTCCACATCCATGGTGAACAGTGGCAGAGAGGGGGGAGCAGCTGGTTCTCCTCGGGGGCAGACTGCAGCCTTGTTTCCAAGCCAACTGGAATTCCGTGAGCTCCCCAAACGGCTGCAGACAATGAGCCCAGCGAGTCTCCTCCATATCAGGCTGAGCACAGCTTATGCTGGAGGCAGGGAAAACTGAGACAAAGGGTGCTCATCCCCTGCAGCACCTCAGTGTCCATACTGCCCTTTGCTGGCAGCTCAGTATTCAGGTGAGAGGTTCTGGCAGGGGTGAGACCACTTGGGAACGGCATTCCTGAACTGCCCAGGGCACTTGTCAACTCCAGGAGGTAAGAAGGCTATCCCTGTTCTGGGGATGAAACCACTCGTGTTCTTCCCCCTGCAAAATGTCAAATTAAGAAAAAAAAGGAATCAAACCTGGAACCAGCGAAAGCCTAAGTGGTACCATTTTCACGGACCAGAAGGCAACACTTCTTGGGTTGCTTGTGGAGCTTGGAGATGCCACCTGACACAGTCAGGGTCCTCCCAGGGATGGTGGGCTCATGTTTATCCCATAGAATCCTTGGGAATTTCTGTCTGGAGGGTCTCAGTGCAATTTTATTTTGATTTTTGAGGCAGTGCAACCTATTTTCCTATATCTTTCCCTCACATTTGCATTACATTTTTCTCACAAGTTGCTTGCCACAGATCCCACACCACTCAATTTAATGGCAGCACTCAGAGTCTTCTCCACGCTTGGCCCACAGCACACTTCAGGAGGGCTCCATGCCCCAGCTCCACCTCATGTCACATCACCGGGTGGATGGTGATGTGACATGGCAGAAGGACAAGCTGGTAACCCCCCCAAACCTTCTGCTCTCCCACACCCCCAGTTTCATCAGGAACCGTAGGGATAGGGCAGAGTAATGCGTACAAACTGAAAAAGGGAAAATTTAAGTTACATATTGGGAAGAAACCCCTCCCTGTGAGGGTGGGGAGACCCTGGCACAGGTTGTCCAGAAAAGCTGTCCCTGAATCCCTGGAAGTGTCCACAGCCGGGTTGGATGGGGCTTGGAGCATGCTAGGCTAATGGAAGGTGTCCCTGCCCATGGCAGGGGGTGGAATAAGATGAGCTTTAAGGTCCAGTCCAACCACCTAATATTGTGTAACATCAAGAGCAACTGAGGGAGCTCGAGGGGTTCAGCCTGGAGAAAAGGCGGCTCAGGAGGGACTTTCTGGCTCTGCACAGCTCCCTGATAGGAGGGAGCAGCTGGAGAAGTTGGGCTCTGCTGCTAGGGGACAAGGGACAGGACAAGAGGAGACGTCCTCAAGCTGTGCCAGGGAAGGCTCAGGTTGGACATCAGAGGAACTTCTTCATGGAAAGGGTTGTCAGGCATTGGGTGGGGAGATCACGGTGGAGTCCTCATCCGTGGAGGTGTCCAAGGAAGGACTGGACGTGGCACTCAGTGCTCTGGTCTGGTTGACAGGATGGTGTTGGGTCTCAGGTAGGATTCGATAGTCTCGGAGGTCTTTTCCACCTCAGTGGTGCGAGGATTTCGTGGTGGTTCCCTGCCGCACCCACTCTGGCGCCGCGCCACACTCAACATGGCGGCGCCGGCATGAGGCGGGCAGGGGCTGGGTGGGGGCGTGTCGCGCACCCAAGATGGCGG